>MCJB01017356.1:55968-112729 GCA_002018475.1 Nicotiana obtusifolia | reverse complement strand
TTTTTTGGGGGGGGGGGGGAGGGGGAGGGGCTTTGTATTACTCTACTTGTCCTTGCTAGTATAATGGTTGCACACTTGATATCTCACTACTGGAACGCCAACTTTTCTCATGCGTATGCTATGACTATCAACTGCAGAAGCTACGCCAAAGGCGATAATGCGGACAATGGGTGTCAAGGGACTGACCCTCTTCCACCTAAAGAGTCACCTTCAGGTTTATTAGAATGCATTAATTTTCTTATTGCTCACAAGCTCACCCCACATCCTTCATTGATTTCACAGATGTAAGAAGAGGTGGGGTGGGGGAGCAAAACCTTATATGTTTTCTGTTGAGCTAAAATGAAGTATGTTTTGCTCAATTTTTAAATATGATGCTGTCATTGTTCATTGCAGAAATACAGACTAGGTAAGCTATCTCAGAAAGATCTCGGTGAGGCTTCAAAAGATGGTAGGTATAGTTGACTCCCATTTTCCTATAACTGGAAACATGGTTGCACTGGTAGTTTCACAACTCTCTAGGCATATATGTGCTAAGCTAAGATATAAATCTTTCCTTCGCTAACTTGGCTGCCTTAGGGTCGATATAAACTGCTCCCTACCCCTTCCCCTTTCACATGGAAGGAATATCTCAGGGACAATGGTATCCCATTTGGAATGTATTCTCCAGCAACTCCATTAACCCCCTAACTTCTTAAATAAGCCAAAATAATTCCTTTATAAAAAAAAAGACAAAAATTAAAAATGGATCAGGAAATATAGCATAAACTTGGGCTGTGATGTGTGAAGCCTACAGAATAGCCAAGAAGACACAGTGATGTTTATGTGTGAGAAGAGATCAGTTCAGAAGGCTCTAGGAAGAAGCTCTTTTTGAATTTTTCTTTTCTTTTGAAACTGGATTCTTGTTCTTCATTGAAGGACTTACAGCTACATATTCATTAGAGAGCCCTTGTTCTGGTGGTACTCCTCAGCAGTTGCCGGCATCGGACTTGAATGAGTAAGGGTTCATCCTATAACTAAGACAACTATTACTACTTTTTTTTTTAACCTAACCACAATAAATTATATAGTGATGCTTCTGTTTAAGCTTTGCTTGAAATACACCACCTAGTTTAAGGATTGGATAATGTCTCCAGAGGTTATGAAGTCAAGGAGGCATTGAGAGCTCAGATGGAAGTGCAAAGTAAATTGCACCTGCAAGTTGAAGTAAGTTTTCTGCACTACATCGGATGAGTAAATTGCTTTTGAATGTTTCTCAAAATAAATATGTGGAGTTGAGGTTAGAGACTTCTGCTTAGAACACGTTTACCTGACAATCTTTTCTTTTTTAATAAACGTTTTCAAAAAAAGTTTTTCAGATAAATGCGTTTTATGCTTGGACTAGGGTCGAATGAATAATTTTTTGTTACACAGGCTGAGAAGCACTTGCAAATTCGGCAGGATGCTGAACAAAGGTATATTAGCATGCTGGAGAAGGCCTGTAAAATGCTTGCTGATCAATTCATTGGTGGTGTAGTTACTGAAAATGATCGAGAGACTTGCCAAGGATTAGGAACAAGGACACAAGTTAGCCCTCTTTGTAATCCACTTGGATTATGCCCCTCGGAATCTGCTGATCTTGTTGGAGTCCATGGTCCAGAAGAAGTTTCCCCCAGAATCCATCCACAATTCACGGATTGTTCCACTGAAAGCTGCTTAACTTCGCATGAGAGTGCTGCTGGACTTCCCCTAGAAGGAACTTCACCTGGAGGAAGAAAACGCGGGCTGAATGGAGATTCAACACATGCATCAGTTGTTTGGGGTGAAGCAGATATGATATCGTCAGGTGTTCGTCTGCTACAAGTTAATCGCTTTGGGATTACTAGCTCTAATGTTCAAAATGTCTCTTCTTAAGAGATTAGTGCTGAGTTTGTCCACAGCCATTGATTCGCAAACGGCATATTGCGGTTTCTGGGAATACTGATGGGCCTATGACTTGTCAAGCTGTAAATGCAAGCTGATGATTTACTAACACTAACTGCGCCTCCTGAACATTAAATCCTAAAAAAGGAAGAAAATTGAGATGCGAGTAATGCTTTATATCTTGCTTTTCAGTCTCTCAATTTACTTTGGGTTATAATTTTGCTTTATATCTTGCTTTTCAGTGTCTCAATTTACTCTGCTGTCATAATTCTCGTTAACAGGGTTCACTGCTTTGACTGCATGTTAGGTAATACTTCAGTTTACCAAATGAACATTTGCTTGTGCAAAATGTTTGCATGAAGTTCAGGTTCTCTTGGGTTAGGGATATGCTTGCATTTTCCTCCAAATACGCAATAAAGCTTTGATTATATCGACTCAGTCGAGAATGGTCAAATGTATTTGCGTTACAGCCAAAAATTGTCAATAAGTAGTTGTTCCATATTGTACGAAATATATGAGCGCGCGCGCATTATATATATATATATCCGTTTCGAGCTCCTCAACAGTCTGAGTTGCATCTCTTGTTTATCTCAGACCTAAAGAATCCATCTTCCTGTTGAAGAATTTTTCTCTACTAATGACCATATAATTAAGCTGATGTCACAATCAAACTAAAGGCAAATATTTGAAAGAAAAGGAAACATGAATGTGGTTTACTTGCATTGGAGTTCCCTTGAACCAATGGGCAACAAATTGAACTTTACAAGGATGAGTAATAATTAGTTACATAAATCTAAGCTATTGCGTACAAAATAGTAAATGGAATTGCTAGCCATACATACACGCAAGAGCCACTATAGAAAAAGTTACCAACTTCCCCATCTATAGAACAGAGCTTGTGAATAGAATTGTAAAATGAACTTTACCGATCATCCTTGTCAATGGCAGAAGATGGTTAGGAGGAGCTGTATCTCCTATGATTAACTCTCTTCATAAAGCAAAGCCGTAATCGCTGGCTAAGAGCCTCCAACTTTTCAAACTTCTCACGCTTAGATTTCTTTGTAATTTGTGGAGCTTTCTTTTTTTCATCGTCCTTTGATGAGTGCAGTGCAGTATGTTGGCTATCACAAAGAGGGGTCGCAAGCACAGCTGCCGTAATCTGCAACTCAAGCAGAAACTTGCAGCTGTTTATCAAGAAGCATATACCAGTAAAGCATAAAATCTATTAGTTGAAACAGACTCAAGTCAATGGCTCTTGAACTTTATATCATGAAGCAAGTTGGTGTTTTTTTTTTTCATTCAGCTGATATCATATCCAATCCCAAAGTGTCTTAGCTTCTTTCCTTTTTAGAGGGATAATGTGACCGTCTTTCGGAGTGATATCGAATATGAATAAAAAATAGTTAGGGACTTGAAATTAAGAGAAAAATGCTACATGGTCAAATATCAAAATGTCAAAGGTTAGGACTTAACACAGTTAACTTTCAAATAGCGTATGGTCCATAAGATTAGGATAGAGGGAATTAATAACCTTGAAGAGTATCTGAGGGTGAACACATGCATGTAGATGGGCAAAATTTAGGACAAGAAAATCACAGTTTTATAAGACTCTTCAATTAAATATCTGAGAAATGAGACTTCGTTGTGGTCAATCCACTCTAACCTTGTCGTAATATATTAGCTTAAATGAATGTGTACATGAGCTTTTGATTGGTATAATCTTCTTAGTCACCAGCAGGTTTCCAGAAATTACTTCGATATCAATAAATGGTGGAAACATAAATATGAAATCAGGTGAGCACTTATTAAAAAGAGAAAAGGAAACCCAGGTGTGTAAAGCAAATCTGTGTTATTTGTGCGGGAAAGGTGATTATCCTCCCTCTCGTTCTTGCATTAGCACTTCTAAAATCTGATTGTATTTAGGTGAGTTATTCTTGCTGACTAAATTTGGATCCCATGTCCAGACTGCGAACATGAGGAGCGCCTATGCATTCGTGAAAAAGGGAGAAGCACATGATGAAATTAAGATACATGTACTTAGATTAGGTACATGTTAGAAGAGTATCTATAAATACCTAAGTATTATAGTCATTATATGTAAGACAAATTGAAAGAAGTACAGAAGAAAACTTTCCTCCACTTGTCTTCCAGAGAAAATGACTGATTGAAAGTGCTTTTCCTCCCCAATTTTTCCAAGAAAATAACGCCACCCTCCATGAGGGGGGTACAAACTTACATTTTACAAGAAATTGCAGGGCTGACAAATAAAAAATAGCTATTTACAAGTACGGCAATGTGGATTCACATCGAATTATCAGAGTGGGGGCAGAAGATAAATACCTGACTGCCACCGATGGCATCTACAAAATCTGTAGAAATCTCAGCATCACTTCCCAGAGATGAGCACCTTCCCCAACTCTCTCTGTTTGAGCTTGTGTAAGAACAACAGTCCTCATCTTGGCCACTTTGCTTGTCCTGAGAATCAGAATATCTGGAATTTTGGCAATAGGGAAAAGCAACCAAAACCAGCTCCAAAGAAGAGTATTGTATTCTAAAACACTTAAAACTGCCATCAACCTGATATTCCAGCCTTCTAAAACGAAGGGCCCATTTTTCAAGTGTCAAACAAATTTTTTCTCTTTTAATATTTTTTGATATCTATAGATGGATATCAACCATGAGTTTGCTACCTAACACCTGTTTTATTATTCTTCAAATATTCTCCACCAAACCAATGGATATGAAATCCTTTAAATCATTCACTTCATTGTTCTTTGGGGTGAGCATAATAAAATAGACTCTTCTCAAAGAGCCTGTCTGGTAGAAGTGCTCTAATCATTCCATCAAATCATCACAGAAAATATCACAACAACGATGAAATAATACCATTGTGAATCCACCATTGACATTCTATCTCCTTCTGTTTTCCACTGCCCCCTCCACCGCCTCTCTTTCAAAAGGTTTCTCCAATTTTACTTGGTTCTGCCAAATTGATGCTCTGAAATAAAATTCCATCTAGAGTCGGTCTTCAACTCTCCCTTTATGTAGAGGCACTTGTAATTGTATTGCTCCTTTAATTTCCTCCTCCTTAGTCTTAACATTATATGAGGCTAAGGATCTGTATACTGATAGCACACAAGATTTTCCACTTATTTGGTTGAAAGAGAAAACTTTTTTTACTTCTCCAAATAGAAAAAAGAACCTCTCTGGGAACTAAGAGCTCTACTTATTCTTAAAGTATAAAGCAAGCTAATGCTTTAATCTTTTAATCGACTAGTCAACACCTTTAAGAGTAAACTGTGCTAAAACACATACCTCTGTTTGTGGAGTGTCATGACCAATGAGTTCTTCTCCTTTATTAGTTAATGGATTCTGTAATCAGTACACATATCAATCAACTTTTGGTAAAGCAACTTAACATCACTGCCATAGAGAAAACCTCACTGAGGAAGAGATAGGGGTGGAAGAAAATCGGAACTTGATAGTTAAGGAGAACTCTTACAATTAGACTGGCGACTGGGGCAATGTCAGAAAGAAATTCGGCAGCAGACTTTGCTGTTGAAATGCTAGGTGGCACAGATGAAGAGCTTGCTGTATCAGAAGTAACATTCCTAAGACTTGCAATTATCTCATATAAGAGATTCTAGGAACAAATCACCAAAAATATTGCATCAGATTGCATGTGTTAAAAGAGCACTTAAGTAATCAGATCAAACAGACAAGAAACAACTAATAATACACAGTAGTGTGGAGAATTTATGACAGCCAAGTTAGTCATTGTTCCAACTACTTCTCAAAAATGAAGTGATTGCAATGCAGAAGTTCTGGAGTTACTCGTAAGCAGCCATACATATACATACCAGTGTTTTAAAAAGCGTGGGCGTAAGGCGAGGCGTTTCATATATGCCTCAGCGAGGCATAAGCCCCATGGATATTTAATTTTTAAATTTCATAAAATAATATAGTTACAATAAAAAATTTTAAATAAGTAAAATTGCATAAAAAAGGAAGAAAACTCTAAATAAGTGAAAAATATATATAGATGTGCTTCATTCCCACAAAAAAACTAGTCAAAATAATTTATTATACGCTACTTATAACCACAAGTAACTTGAGTTGAAAAGAATTAAATTTTCTACACGAAGAACAAAAAGGATGACTAATCTGCAATTTGAACTTTGAACTTGCTGTTATGGGGGAGAAATAATGGAGTGTTCTTTGTATTTGCAAAAAAGAAAAAAAAACTGACTGTTTATTGCTTTTGGGAGATAGTAGCAGACTAGTGGACAAGATAAAAAATTAGGAAAGACCATAAATTAGGGCTTCTAAAAATAAATAAAAAAGGTCTTTACTTTTAAATTTAATGTTTCAGTTCCTTTTTAAAACTTTTGAGTAATTACAAGTTGACTTTTGAGAATTTGGGTATTGTATTAAGGACTTATTCAACAAATTTTATTTTAATTTGAAAAAGTCTCTTGGGCTTAGGCCTCACTTCAAAAACGTGCCTCCACGCTTGGATGTACGCCTCTTGAGACCTTTCCCCACCATCGCCTAAGGGTATTTTTGATGCGCCTCACCCCAGGGCTCACCCCGGAATTAGCCCCTAAAACGCCTTTTTAAACACTAATACATACATGTACATATTTACACACACACACATATCTTACACCACTTTGATAAGGTAATAAGATGCATATTTTTTCAAATAAAGTGATTAAGGGGTCTTTGGAGCTAGACAAGTTCTCCTCTTGGATGCTCTAATGGATTTGTGAAATCACTTGTCATTTTGCTACTTACAAGGTTAAGAAAGTAACTATGCCTTTAAGCACCCAAGGGTGTAGCCTAGTGGTCAACCTTTTAGCAAAGCAGGAATATAGTTAATAAAGAGGTAGTCCAGAATGGTAAAGAAAACCATAATGGACTAAATTGATGAAAGGATGAAGTGGGTGAGAACCATGAGGTCTCAGGTTCAAATCTCAGCGGAAGCAAAAAACACTCTTCTCCTTTATCCAAACCTTGGTGGATAGAGTTACCTGTTACCTGTTGCTAGTAGGAGGTGGCACGTACCCTGTGGAATTAATCGAGGTGCGCGCAAGCTGACCTGGACACCATGATTCTCCACAAAAAAAAAAAAAGGTAATTATGCCTAGTCAAATTGCGTGTCCTATGAACACTCTTCTCTGAACAATACATAATCTAGAAAACTAGCTTCGAGACAAAGTGATTATTCTCTAATTAATTATACAATTCCAGATTAATCCAAAACCCCGCTCACATAAGCTAGAAAAGTCTTTAGCCAAGATTATGATTCTCCGTGTCACTAATTTAGGTACTCCATCTGTTCCAAAAGGTATGGTACCATTGCACCAAATCTTGGCATAAATGAGGTGGGACTACTTTACCCACACCTGGTGTCTGAACCATTGCTCATACTCCTTCGCTCCCATGTGTCAATGTGATGGACCCCGTTGCTTATTTAACCACTGACCCTGTTGCTTATTTAACACTACATATAGGTACTAATGTAGTGCATGTCTAGGTTGTTATGTTCCTAGGAATATAGTATTTAGAGGGTTCAACATATTAAGAATATTTCATGCTGGCCGTCAATCTACAAACCATTCCTTTATCTGGTTTTGGGACTGATTACATGTTGCAAAGCTCACATAGGTGGTGTTAGGCAAACGAAGACAATAGCCAAAAACTATAAGATCTTTCAAAATATCCTCCCGCTTTGACCAACCAAAAAAAAAAACCAAGAATTTCACATAACATATTTGATTTCTTCTCCTTTCAAAATTGTTAGGAATGTATTTTTTGCTTTATTGACACAAAAGGTAATATCTTTTTACATTGAACTCACCAGCTAAATATAATTCTTTGTAAGAAATAAGCTAAACATCAAATCTTGGCTAATTAATGAGTTTTTTATTCTCATCTGGAAGTAGAATGCAATTGGGAAAAATTACCTCATCCATTCCAGCACCGACCTTGATGTCGCCTAGATCGTAATATTTCTCTTTTTTAGTTGAAGTTGGTGAAATCCGGGGAGGGTGTAGGATATTGTAGAAGAATATGGACACAGAATCATAATAAAATTGTGGCCGGGAGGAATTGTGGTCACCATCAAACTTGATAATATTTTTATCACCCTGTACAAAGAACAATAACAGATTATGCATAATTCACCACATTGTAACTTACTCCAAAGATCTCCAAAATATTCTGTACCGCATATGATTTATAAATGAGATCAGAGTGGTGGGGTTGAATGAACTTATCATCCTTAGCATGTCCAAAGAGAGCAGGAATATAAGTTTTAGGAGCCACCTGCCAGATTCGGTAAAATTTTGAAGCATCATGATTAATACCTATTTAATCCAAATCAGATATGTGCATAGTAGAAAAAGATTCATGCCTGTTGTAATACTCAGCTTAGTTATATGTTCTCCCAGAATTAAGTGCATTTATAAATATATTAACTACATGAACTAAACAAGCTTTTATCAACTTCAAAGGCCAAATTGATTATACTCGACACAGTCATGAGCTCAGGTACCTGTAAGCAATTAAGGCTCATGATATCAAACTTGGCTTTCTTCTGAATGACGCGTCGCATATACTGCACAGCAACCTTTACCTGCAGAGACAGAGAGAGAAAGGTCTCACTACTTTATGAGAATGACATGAGCGTTCTGAAGTACTTCAAGACTACCTTACAACTTTCTTAAGACAATTAACACTCTTCTTCTTGCCGCCTCCTTCTGTTTGATGTAACAGTAGGGAGCCTTGACAAAATATGCGATTTTTAGCTAGAAAGGACATAAATAAGGCAGATAACATGCAGCATATTTCCTAGTTTTCAGCAAATTATCCAGCAGACACGATCCATCAATCATATTCGTATCTGTGATCTTGAGCTAGTAGCCAAGGAGAAAAGTACATTTTAAACTCATAATTCAGTCTCTTCTTTCCTCTTCCTAGTTCCTTGTGTAATTGATTGAAGAGAACAAACAAAAACTGGGAAATAAACCACATGCCCATGCAAAATAAATGGACCAAGTGAAATATCCAAAAAAATAATTACATAATATCCGCATGATAGCAATTTACTTGTCAGAAAGAATAGTTAGATACAAAATAGATGTCTCCCTACGCAAAATAATAAAATTATATTGAGACAGAAATTGATGTCTCCGCCACAAGATGATGAAACTAACACATTAAGGAATAGCATATAATTGAGTGCTAGTGGCAGCGTGCCATCTTCTAAAAACAAAAGCAAACTTTTGGGTGGAATATCACATTCCAGAGAATACCTCCAATTTCTTTCAACTGATTTGTAAAATCCAAAGATTTGATATGTGGATGCGCAGATCAAAAGAATGGGGAGGGTTTGGTATGTGGAGGCGCAGCTGTTGACTAGACATTCAGGGGTAAAACACCTATTCGACACATCCATAAAACATTTGTAGTACTTAAAACACAGGCATAAAGCAGAAACATCGCCGGTACAGCAGCGTAAATCATACTTGTGAAACCAAAATTCTAAAAACCATATCTGACCACATGCAGATTCATTAAACAACAATCATAGTACGGCCTTTTTTTATAACCAAGAAATTCCCGAGAGCCAGTGGTGCATGGTTTGAAACTCGTGGATATGGGCCTGCCCCTCTAGCCTTCTCCACTTAAATACAAGGCTTTTGTCTAAGGCAGAGTTTGAACATGTGATGTGTGCCTAACCAACACATCATGCGTTGTGCTCTTACCACACATCAAGCATGGTATGACTTATAACTACCTTTTCTACCATAAAGATTTTCTTTTTAACCCCCCTTTCTGAGAAAGAATCATAAATATGGAAGCACTTATTTAAGATCACATAATAGATGTCCATTTACAGAAAAGAAGGAGATCCATACAGTGAATTTAGGAAGCCTGATTTTGTAGACATCTACAAGCTCCATCATTAGATCAAATAAGTTAGAGAAAGCACTATCCAAGACCATTCCAGCAATAGAAGGATCTTCCGCTCCATATAGAAGGCTGGACATTGAACAAAGTTACTAAAATCGTGATCATGGAATTAGTGAGAAACGTAAAAATCAGAACCATTGCCAAACTGTCGGCTAAAATCTAACTTGTCTTTCAGAAGAACTTGGACTGCAAATTAACGAGCAGTTGAGTGCAAAGTGAAATACCTTGTAACTGCACCCATTGACCGCCCCCATAGACCTATGCGTGATACTTTCAGGTTGCTTCTCAGATGTGACACAACTACCTTGAGGTCATCTTTCTGAAAAAGAAACGAAGAATTTTCATATATCAGGAGCACCACTAAAATTATTCATGCAAGACAAGGAAAACGAAATACCTCATGCCAACCAAGACTAACGTAATCACCATCTGACAAGCCCGAACCAGAAAAGTCAAGGGTTAACACAGTGATGTTTGAGGAAAGAAGTATTACAGCTGCCTCATTCGCATCAGCCCTACAGCCGCTGCAGGGTCCAGAAAGTTAGTAAAAGCTCAACCTTGAGAATAATATGTTAGAAAATATGATGCATTTGAGTACTTATTTACTCAATACTTAACATACTAGAATGTATGTGACTGTATAAAAAAGGTCCACAGCCTAACAAGACTAATGGAACACTTAATTATTGAATATTTAATATTTTGACTTTCATAAACTGCTCATAGCCTAAGCAGATTAGCATTCATTTCAATGAACTAAAAGTCATAGATGCAAACAGTAAACCTGTTTCCATGGCAGTATATAACACAAGGAAGAGGAGCACCATCAGGAAATGATGATGGAGTGTAATGACTGCATTGCAAGGTATGCCCTCTTTCATTCTTAAGCTGCCAAAAAAAAAAGGGGGGAGAAGAAGATAGATGAAACAAGGATAATCAAATTAATTAGAAGACCATGACAACACAAACAAGCAAGTGTGACCACTTTAGGTAAGAGGTGACCGTACTTGCCTCAAAGTCTTCTCTTTTGTACTTTCTTCCCCCAACACTAAACTCTTTCTCCCATAAAAACTGTTCTGGATTGTAATCTGCCCTGTTATACAATGGAGAGCAGTTGACAAATCTCTCAAGAACTATCAAACAACTAAAAAGACTCGGGATGATAGATTGAAACTTTATAGCATTAGGTTAGAGGTTATTGCATCGAAGACCAAATAAAAAATGGAGCAGTGATTGCGCCATAACTCAAGCTGGAGACCTAGTTAGAAGAGTTGACTGAATAATTTGAAAGCTCATGGACCTAGAAAAGCAATGGCAAACATACCCATTTTCAAAAAAGAAAAAACTCTGCGAGTGTGAGCTTGCTCACATTGCTAGTCCCAACCTAGATAAAGGAGGTGGGTTGTGGCAGGCAGGCATGTGTAAATTCCCAATTGCATGATGTGCCTTTTTTATTACATTAAATGACACCTCCACTTAAGTGTATGCAGTCTCTCAGTGTGCCTTCTTTCTCTCATTCATTTTAACCTTTTACGCAACGAAAATTTCAATTGGTTCAGCAGGAAAAAATGAAGAATTGGGCTATATAAAGAATTAAAAGGCCTCCATCTTTGATTCTTTTCTATTCTTCTGATACAATTACATATTACTTTCTTTTTCCTGAATAACCGAGAAATCTCGATGGCCATGCATATAGTTCGAAACTCAGTAGATAATGGGATGCCCCTCTACCCTTCTCCACTTAAATAATAAGCTTTCATCAAGCCCGTGATATGCACTGTCAACCAAGGCTTAGGCGGATGGGAAGAAATAACCTAGTATATTTTGTCTCCGCTTAGGATTTGAACATGAGACCTCATGATTCTCCTTCCACTTTATTGGCCACTACATCACACCATTGGATGCTAAAAATTAGGACAATTTCTCGACTTGTGCGTGTCATCCTTGCTCAGGGCCAATCCTAATCTTCTCTGTATCATTCCAATTTGCTTAATTTTTACTGATACAGTTACATATGACTTAATTTAATCTTCGCATTCACTTACTTTAGTACTTTACAAGGGGGAAAAGATTCAAAGAATGAACTTATGAGCTATAATGAGCGGAAAAAAAAAAATATTCTAACATGGACTATGCAATCAAAAACCTACATTACCAATTAAGCATACAAATAATAAAATAAAAAGTAAAATACGCAACAACTAGAGTAAAATTCAATTTAATCCTCAAACAGTGCCCTAAAAGGACAAAAAGGAAATTAGTGGATAAATGCACTCACCTCGGGGGACGAATAACAAAATTGATGAACTGCTCAATCATATTCTAAATCAACTCGCATCCAAACTATACTTAGGCCAAATTAAAGCTGCTGTATTAGTGGTTTAAGAGCTCAATTTGAAACTGCATAGCGTGTGCAAAATGAGGATTTGAGATAAGTAGAAATCACAGTAATAGCAGTACAATGTTGTTGTAAAATTCAACAGTTCATTGCGAGAAGTTTAAAGGGATCTAAATGCTGGAATCTTCTTGGAAATAGTAGGGGATGAGATTCTAATTGCAGACATCTGGGGGTTGGGATATACTACTTGGAGGAGCTCTCACTGCTACCTCACTTTCTATTTACACATTAATCTCCATTAGATTTTGGTTTAATATTAACTGCCCAAAGGAGAAAGTCTATTTTTTTCCTTGAAGAAGTTTCCATAATTTTTTAAATTATAGTTAAAAGTTAGAAATGATTTTTGGCAAAAAGTTAGATATTATAGTAAAAAGTTATAATTTTTTCCTTTTACGTGGCACTAACGTAAATTAGTCACGCTAATGAATTTCAGATGCTTAATTCAAAATTAATAAGAATTGACCAAAAATTGCGTTAAAATAGCACGGGCTAGTCAGTTTTCGGATTGGTAATTGAAAAATAGTAAGCGTTTGCGAAGTCAGTAAAAAATAGCAATTGTTTTGCCGAAACATAGAAAGTTACAGCATAATATGTTGGATTATGGAGCTGTTATGTATAAACTTCCAGCATATTATGTTGTAACTCCAACACACAGAAAGCTCCAGCATAATATGTTAGATTATGGAGCTCCTACATATAAACTTCCAGCATATTATGATAGAATTCCAGCACATTATAAAATTTTAGCATATTAAGCTGGAAGTTCATATGTAAAAAATTCAAACTCCGGCGTATTATGCTGGAATATTTTCGGATTTTGAACAGTGTTTTTGTTTAAATTTATTTTTACATATAAAGTGACTAAATTTCGATTACTTTTGAAATTATGACTATTTTTTAATTTCTAATTGTAAATTTGGCTATTTTTAAATTTCTCCCCATTCGAAATTATTGTCTACATTTTTAGCCAGTATACGTAAATTACATACTAATTATACACGATCATACATCTTTTAGCTATTTTTAATTTAAGCGGTCAAGAGAACAACAATTTTGGTTAACTCTTCAATTATTAATAGATGACAAAATTAAGCAATGTTGGATAGTATAAGAACAGATATGGATATTTTCCCTTTTATGTTTTCTTAATATTTTTTCAATCGTAGCTCTTGAGAGAGTCCATTCACTACCGGATCAAGGATGACCATAATAACGTTAAAAGGAACCTCGATTGACAAATGTTGTTACTTGAATCTGTTTATGATAGATTTGAGCGTGGAGAATAACTGAAATTGAGACCAATATAAGCACACACACAAAAACATATAATATGTGAAATTGTTTTCTTTTATTCTATAATTAAAACCGCGGATTAAAAAAAGATGACATGAATATTATGAAGTCGCCAATAAAGTTCCTATTGCGCGTGCTTTGACCTTTGGGGCTTACCTTGTGCAAGCTTTGCTCTCATAGGCCAGATCTCAACAATTACATATATAAATAGAAGTAAGTCGCTAAGGCGAAATGAGGCCACCCTAGCCCATTGAGTGCTCTACCTCGGGCCATCGGCCGCTTTCAGTTAGTGTTCATTGCTGAGTGATCCCTCACCATCTGGCTGGAAAAGATGGTCCGGAAGCACTGCTTGCGACAAATTTCATGTACGGAAATTAATAACTGCAATCACGAAACAAATGTAAAGAAGAATTCTTTTTTTAATAAAACTTGTGAGTACAACTCTGTGTATCCCCTGATTCTTTGTCTCTAATTTGTTTTCCTTGATTCGAGGGCTGAGCGCGTTAGTTACAAACACTTATACGAATCTTCATTGACCATGTTTCTGAAAGAGGGAATGTATAGCACGATGTTAAAATCACTTGCATACATCCTCTTCCATATCAACTGCGGCATTAAATTTATGAATTCAACCAGAAAAATGTGCAGGAACCACAAATTTAGTTTAATAGACTTTTGGCCATATTCAAATTTACAAATTTATTGTTCTGCTACATAGTGGTTACATGAGTATAAATCTAGCAAGACAAGCTGGCTTGATTTATCCAACAAAGTCATTCAACACATGAGATTGCTGGCATAGCCTCTACCTTTTGAGTGAAAATCAACCTTTTAGTACAAAGACAATATACATCTTAATGACAGTGTCGAACGTAAGTGAAGGCCTGGATGTGCAAGGCCTGGGTGGTGGTGTTAGTAAGATACCTGAATACGGATCGGAACGAACAATTGACAAATTTTAATTCACTTCTGCTTCTATCCTGCAATTTCGTGGCTGCTGGTTCTCAAATGGCTGATTATATCCTTTAACTGATATAATTCTAAACAGCAGTGTCTGGCTTCACAAGCCCTTGAAGTTTCCACCCACCAGGTCCAGCCAGAGAAAATGCCTAAGGAGAGCACTCTAAGTCAAATAAGATCAAATATCTTAGAAACTTCATTTTGCAGATTATGAATCTATTAAAGTTCAATAAAGCACACACATCGTCGTCATCACATCTCAAGATTCGAACATGGTTCGTTACTGACAAGTTTGCGGATTTAAGTTATTTTCTTGGGATGATGGGGCCCTATTTTGCAGTCAATAGCATTTTTTCACATTGAAACTCTATATACCAACTTACCATATGCTACTTTGACATTCATGATGCAATTGAATTTGCAAAGTTACAGAAGAATGACCAAACCTCTTCCCACGACTTCCCAGTGGCTTCAAGCAAAGCAGCATTACAAGTCTTTAGTTCCACAGTAACACCTGAAAACATTGAGGCTGCCTCCTCCCATCCTCTATTATGACCCATGCACCTGAATAGAGGATTAAATTTTAGTAATTTGCCATGAAGCACTTTACCCAATAACTGGAAATTGACATATCAAACTGTCATTTCTCTCACTGTAGAAGATTGTACGTCCCAATTTTATTTCTTAATCAAGTTAAATCATTCGAAATAATGAGAAAAACCTTTTGCATACAAACTGTATACAAAAAGCAAAGGGTTTCACAAAAAAATGATTCTTTATAAAGAGCATCTAGTCGTCAATACTGACTGAAATATCATTTATGCTCCAAAAGTGTACAAAAAAAGAAAAGAAACTTCACCAATTGTAAAGAGGAATTCATTAACTCTTTCAAACTCTTTTGTGTTTCTCCCTTCCCATCTTATCCACAAAAGTGATAAAGGAGCTATTTCCTATACTCTCCTTCACATCCTCCTGCCAAATGCCCACACTAGTAGCATATCTTTGACGATCATGACACCCCCCAATTCAACTCCCAACATATTCCACATCAGTTGGATAGTGAAGTAACAAATGATTGACATCTCTCATGTCTCCTTGCACATAAACCACCAACAAATATGGGTCGTCCTTTCCCTCAAGTTTTCTGCAATGAAGAATGGCTCCCCATGTTGGGTCCAATAAATGACATTTCTCTCTGTACCCTCTCATATCGAGGAATGAAGAACATTCCTGTCCTTCTTCCTAAGTAGCTTGTTATGATATGATTTCACAAACAACATGCTGTCCCTCTACCCTTAATATTTTCAGTGGTCTTTGTCTGTGCGTGGGACATGTTTTTGTATAATAATTCAAGCAGCTTGAGCTCACCGTTTTTTTGAGTCTTGCAAATTTCTTTTGAGTCAAGCCCTATAATAGTCTTCTTCCTTGCTCTTTATATAGTCTGAATTCTGAGCAACTACTGCTTCTTATGGTTGGTAATGCTAAAAATGATGGGAAGAATTCACACAAGAGTGACTTCCCTAGTAGAAATCCAAGTTAAGAAACAGGAAGATATACTAGCTCCAGATAACTTCTTTCAATCAAGCACCGTAATAGATTTCCATGTAGTGTACTAATGCTCTTTCATTATGTCAAATGCCACCACCAAAGAATCAAAGGCAGAAGGAAAACTCACATGACTGTAAAGATCTCATCCCTCGAGTATTTACAAATTGCTTGTCGTAGGTGCTCAGCGGTCTGCCCGTCCATTGCTGCAACAGAATAAAAGCTTGAAATAAAATGTACTTCAGCTTCCAAGAAGGCTTGGACTTGCTCCTGCATTATTTTCAATGTTTCCCGCGTTCTCATTGCATCACTATGCCAGAAAGAAAAAGAAACAACCACTTAGTTTGTTAATATGAAATTAAGTTTTCCGGCAGCTTAAAAATCTCATAGAAAATTCCTCTCTAGATATTCTTAAAGAACCACTTACCTTGATAAAATAAGTTTTGGGATCCAGCCCAATTCTAGGAGCTTTTGCGAGACCTTGATCGCATCTAGTTGTCCAGTTCTACTCAAAGGACGATCATGATCTGCTCAAACATAATGATAAAATATTATATTAAACCTATGAATAAGTACTCTTCTTTTAATTTTTGGTTATATTGTTAGAGTTGGTATCTTTTGTTTATAGAGCAACACAATGAACTTTTTACTGTAATTGTTTCTTTACAGAGGAACATTTCCACGAGGCAGTAATTCAAGTCTTAGGAGCATGATATTTGAGCTATGTCTTTCTTACAACTCACAGTTCATACAAAAACCAGAATCTAAAGAATTCTTCCTGTCTCTCTTCACTTCAAATTTTAAAAGTATAGTGAATTTTCAGCGTTAAGAACTTTAAAGGTTAAACATATCAAGTTAAAATCTTGGAACCGTCTTTGACTTCTACCTTGTAGGCTTGTAGTAATATCATTTAGCTTCCAAATAGAAGGACAGATGAAATGACATACGGAAATTGGTGACCTTTGGCACAGATTTGAATAGGTTAGGTGCTGAATCATCCAACATAACAGGAAAAGAAGGATTCATGTATATAGCTCGAGTAATCGATCAAACCCAATGTCACTTACTGAGTTACTGTTAAAAGTTGCAAACTCCTAAAGTTGTAACTTGTAATTCCCATAAGTTGATTAAGTTATTTGTAATCAATCCACCAAACAGAAAACCTTTTAAAAATTGAGTTTTAAGTTATAAACACCTATAAAAAAGTTTACACTACAAGATGATCAAAGATAACTACAGGCAATTTGTAATATTAAAAATAAGACAATGTTAATTGCTACAACAAATAAAGGTGAAAAATTTACTCACACTGCCAAACATGCAACTTTTTCATATATTGGTTTTTAAGTTATTACACTATCATATTAAAGAATTTTTTAGACTATCATGTCAGGCAAAGGATATCTATGTTTGTTATCTTGAAATAACATATCACCTGCTACAACAGGTAAAGGTAACTTGATTTAATGACGGATGTAACACTCAGACACCGGGTTCATCTGAACAGTACTCTGACGCATAGCATAAATTTATGTATAAAAACCTACTAAAATTGCAACAAATAATAGGCCTGAACTCATAATTTTAAGATTGAATCCGTAGAACTTAAATCCTAAATTTTCTTACACTAACTTTATAAATAACTTAAATTCTTTTAAATTTTTGTGGGGTGAGATGAGTGCATAATGGTACCCCGAATGGAGCGATTGTCCCAAGAACTCTTTGCGTGTCGAAGCAATATGAGTCGACGTGCTGTAACTGACTGTGTCGTTGGGGTTTCCATTGAAGTCGAAGTTTTCTCTTGAATAGTATCATCAATTACAAGAGAAGTAGCGCCAGAGGCTGAGGCCACACATTTTGGGTTCCTGTTCCGATTCCTGCTTAGGGATTTTGTACAGCAGCAATATGGTACTTGCAATGGTGATGCTACAACATTCATTTTCGTGGTGCTGTCAATGGATTAATACCTTCAATCACTCAGCATTAAACTCAATGAATTTTTCCCTCTGAGCTGAGCAATACCTCGTCGAATGAAGCTGCAGATTCCCCGGCGGTAACCTGGCCCTTTGCCCCAACAAATATAATCGCTCCTTCAGTCCAGATTGAGGAGTTGTTTGGATTTTGTGTAATGAAAAATAATCCTAGAATAAACTTATGCATAACTATTATCCTTTTCTTTGGCCAAATGTATTTTATTATTTTTTTGGCTAAAAGTATTTTTTTAAGTTAAAGTGTTTGGTATTGACTACATCTATGTTTGAACCAAGTGAACATCCACTTGAAACGGCATAATCATCAAAACCGACTGCAGCTTCATTGACTGAATGAACTGGTGCATATACCTTTCTAGGCTCCTGATGCTGGCTGTAGCCGTGGGAGGTGGGGGCTCTACCAAAAACCATGCAACGACACAATCAACAGGTGAGCCCTTACCCACACTCCGAGCAGGTGGGTATCGACAGATACAACGACTTAATCAAATTTTTACAAGAAAAAAAGTGATTTTAAGTTTGAGAAAAATACATTTAAAAATACTTTTAAATGAATGAAAGTAAAAGTTTCACTTATGTGAGACTTTTCTATGAGAATTCAAATTTAATCGGACCCAATACAGATATTGGACACAGGATAAGAAACAAAAAAAGGAATGTAAAAGTTTTTTTTTTTTATGAGGAAAAAGGGGTTATAGCACATAAAAAAAAGGAATGTAAAAGTTTCACATGTTTTTATGAAAATAAGAAAATTTATTTGAAGTAGATCTAGTCATGTCATTATGAGTAAATGGATATGATAAAGATTAAACAGTTTAAAAATATAAATGTGATAAATTTTTTTTGGGACAGATTAAAAAAAAATATTATATAAAATGGGATGAAGGGAATATAGGTAAAAAGCATAATTTATATAAAACTCTCCATAAAATAAATATACAATATTTGGCTCTATGTAATGTATTATTTTATATAGGATAAAATGTGAAATATGAACAAAATTGAGATATCCTAGCTGTTGGGAATCCAAATGTTTAATCATATAAGCTTATTATTATACATTGTTTATTCTAATAATGACCAACCACAAAAGAGTTTCTTGAATTCTAATTTGATTAAAGGATGACATTTTTCTCTCTTATTCTACTAGGTGCAACAATATAATTTTATGCTAGAGATAATTTTGGTGGCAATTTATTAGGCAATGCTTAAGGGAACTCATAACTCTAGACTCTCATAAAAAAGAATTAGAGATGTAAAAAAGGAATATAGCAAACCAAGGTACAAGTACTAAGCCACAAGGTATAATACTCATAAAGAATACATAATTTTATCTAGTGATCTTTAAAAAAGCTAAAGTTGGCAAAGGGCAGTCCAATGCACGAAGCATCCCGCATTTACACAGGATCCGGGAAGGACCGCACCTCGAGGGAGTCAAATTTGTCTTAAAAAAAGAGCTACAATACAAACTAGCAGGATTAAATTGTATTCCCTATAAGAATGAATGTCTTCAACTGGGAATTCCATTTACATGGAATTAATAGTTTTATCTATACAATGAATTCAAACCAATATATGAATGCAAATACTAATATAAATGTAAACTGTAAAGCATTATTAAGGTGTAACAATCTTGAATCTCCCCGCAGCCTTTACTTCATAATTTCCAGCTGCAAGCAGAAAGATGCTGTCGAGGGGAAAGAACAGTGCTATTATATGGTTATTCTACAGATTTTCACTTGTTTGTTCTCAAGTAGACAGAGGAACCTGCAGGTTTTTAGCTTGGCATTGGTTTGTTCTCCAAAAAAGATCTCAATAGAATGAAAGCTTGCCGAGGGCGATGAAGTGGCACCTCGTGCCCTGCTCCTGTTACAGTTACAAGCGTCAACCCTTTGTATACTTGGCTCCATCCTCCAACCTATTTATAGAATAAATACAAGGACAAACGGAAGCATGAATTTTCGATAGAGGAGAGGAAAATATGCAAGGTTGTCAAGAAGAAAACAGTTTGCATGTCCATTTTCTCAATTATGACTAACCTTTTTATTGTCATACCAAGGGTACCAGTTGGTGATAGTTGGAAGCTTCAAAGCATCTATAGAATATCGAGTTGCGGTTACAGGAACAACTGAATCAGTATCCCCACTGCAAAGAAAGTCAAATGTTAAGGAAAATCAGGTTCTGTGACGAAGCACGGGTTGTCTTGGAGGGGAGCCTTATTGCAACGGTAAAGTTGTCTCGGTGTGGCCTATAGGTCACAGGTTCGAGTCGTAGAAGCAGACATTAATACGTGCAGTAGGATAGGCTGTCTACATTACACTCTTTGAGGTGCGGCCCTTCCCCGGATCCTGTGTAAACGGGTATATGCCTTGTATATTAGGCTGCCCTTTTTCTTCTGTGACGAGGCATTCATGCATAGATGATGATGACTCTAGATGAAACAAACTTATCAGCCCATTCTATTACTTAGTTAGAAGAGGAGACACATAATATGAGCGTTTCCAGTTCATCTTTTGTACTTGATATTCTTCATTTGAAAAGCCAAATGAATGTTTCTTAGGTCTGGGCTGAAAATTGCTCAAGTCTTATGGCAGAATAGTATACTTCTAATACTAATGGTGAAACCTACACAAATCAGCTATGTATAATGCGAATAGATAGAAATTCTTGCTGAATCTCTTTTGAGGTACATTTGTCTGCCAAAAAGTAGGAAGCTGACAATTGACCATTTATTATACCATTTAGTGAAATTCAAAAAGCATCTTGAACCTTATCATAGAAGTTAATTGTAGTACTTTAGCATATTGAACCTATTATTAGTTGCAGTCTTGTATTCTAATATTGTAGATGTCTATCACTACACGTTCCGTCACCTTGTTTTCTTTTATCTTGTTCTCGTTATTGCTTGTTGCTACTGCTCTTTTCTCATTTTTCCTCGTGCCGTGGGTCTGCTGGAAACAACCTCTCAGCCTCTCTACAAGACCCCACTTGTGTGACTATTTTTTGTTGTTGTTGTAGCATATTGAACCTTATCCCTAGAAGGAGTAACTGAAATGATGCAGTACGCCTCGCTAGCAGAGCAACTCTTAGCTTAAATATTATCAGAACATAACATAGAAGAACACAGGCCCAAAACCAACTATTTCTTCAAAGGAAAAGAGGAGTCCTTCTTTCAAATATGAGATTTTTATAGATGAAGTTCTTTCCCGTAAATAATAGTACAGGACAACCAAAGAAAAGAGATGACTGAAGAGCAAGGGATCTGCTATACAGCCTGCCTGGTGCACTAAGCTCCCGCTATGCGCCAGGGAATGGCTAGACCATGATGGTCTATTGTACTCAGCCGTACCCTGCATTTCTGCAAGAGGCTGTTTCCACGTTTCGAACCCGTGACCTCCCTGGTCACAAGGTAGTAGTTATGCCAAGGATCTGCTATACAGCAACCTATTTTTATGAAAGTTGGTTAGGGAGAGTGAGATGAGTGTCAAACACACAAGATCTAGGAACAAGGAAGCCAAAGCCTCTATACGATGACACATAAACAATTTATTTGGTATACAACTACCAAAGTTTAGATCCTAGTTCAGACAAAATCTCTCAACACAACAGCCTAAGCCCTATCAAGGCAATATCAACCATGTAAAACACAAGTTTAATCGTTAATGATTTATCTTTACAAAAAGGAACATGTTCATCCCTAAGTCCATTAAAACAATTATCTATACATCAATAATGACTTAATTATTTAAAGTTCACTCTGACATAAAAGAAAACAAAACGTTCAAGGAAAACAAAGAACGATGGGAAAAAAACAAAAACACGAGAAAGAAAAAGAGGATGAGAAAGTAGGATGCTAAAGTAAACTTTATAGGGATTACATAGCATTTGAAGGTTAAAGACAACCTAGTTACTGATGTCTGAACAACAATATTTCTGTGCTTGAAAACTTTGCATATGGTTATCCTGTCCAGCTCAAGATTACGAGCTAGTTCAACACCTTTTTCTTGGGAAGTAATAACAATAGCGCTTAAATCAAGGATCACTGAGATTAACCTTTACACTAGCTGCCTATGAACTTAAATTCCTGACTACTTTAATCATTAATGATAGGAACGTGTATGAATATGTCTTCTATGAGATACAGGTAATCACTGAATTTATGAAAGTTGAACCAGAAGAAACTCACATTTCAAAATCAAGCAACAAACACCATGCTTTGCTTGATTTAATCGCTTATTGGATATACAATATGGAGATCTTCACTTTCTGTAGTAATATTTAATTTTTGCGTCTAATAAGAATAAATCACTGATAAAAGAGGGAATAAATGTATAGGCTCCTATATGACAAATTTATGGCATAGTATTCATGTCACTTCCAATTACCGATATTGAAATAATTAAAGGGTTCCAAAGGTGCAAATGTTGTTTAAAAACCAATGAAAATAGAGGGGCAAAAGAAGACTGTACCTGAATACCCATATCCTGAGACCAGCAGCTATTAGCTCTTGGTAGATGGGAAGCATTGACAGAGGAGAATCAGCCCAATAGTTTCCAACAATGTCACTGGAAACCAAAAAAGATCCAATTAAAAGCTATCAACAAGTTTGAAGATAGGAAACTTTTCAACTGCCAAAGATTTTCAAACAGACCTGCATGTTTTCCAAGGATAGGCAACCTTAGTTACATTAGCATGGAATGCCTTTTGTACCTCGGGGAGATTAAAATAAACTTCAGAATATCTCTCGGTACATGGGTCATATGCTCTGGACATCCACGGCTACATGTTTGAAACAGGAAGAGAAGTTTAAAAACTTGAATGTACAAGAACAAATAGATAACCATAAGGACTTAAATATCAAGATCAGATGTACACAACCAAATGGTGAAGTCTAGAATGATAAAGTGTGAAAACATATTGTAATAAAAAGAATCTGAAACATGTAACTTGAAATAAAATAGGATCAAGTAAGAACTTGTTTTAGAAACAAAAACAAAGATAGGTGGACTACTAGTCAAGAAAGGAGATTTAAGGGAAATTGCTGGCATCGACGGGTTTCCTTGCAAATGACGCGCTTGTTTTGCAGGTCAAAAAATTAAGTCATTTGTGATTTTATTGCATGAGAGCATCCACAGAAAAGGAAAAAAGTATATGGAAATCTACAACAAGCATGTTATCGATAATAAGTGAAGAACAGCTCCGAAATCTGCTAGTAGCTTCTAACACAACTCTGACAGACAGCTTTTACCACAAAGAACTCTGAGAGTTTTTCTTCTGTCTTTTTCTTTTCGAAGAGGGAAGGAGGGAGTGCATGGGGATGCATGTTTATGATATAGCAACATACACAGGTTTTATTTCACAAGTCATCTGTCTATTTGAGGGTGCTAATGTAAAGATGCAAGTTTTCAAGAATTGATGATACTCTCCAAATCCTCTCCCTCCAAAAACCATATTGAAGAGGCACTCCTCTGAAGGAAAGTTTACACAAATACCGTAAGCTTTCTTTCTATGACCTAATATCAAAGATAGACCATTTGAAAACATAAAGATCTTGTATACTGGCGAAAGTTATAGTCATTTACGGCACTGTCTCACTAAAAAAGGAATCAGTGTTGCTCACTGCACAAGAAAGATACTCTAATACTTGTGTTCGCTCTCTCACACATGACCACACAGATAGATTCAGATGAAAATACAAGCACCTAGATAATAAAACATTCAGCGCCTCCGAACCATCAGAAATGCAATCCTCCAGTTTAACTTAACAGTTGGCAGGCACCAGCATAAAACATTGATCCACTGAGAAAGGGATCTATCTCATAAGGAGACATTACTTTGATAGATGCATATATTTTGATGAAGGGTTAAGAACTTCAAAATCTTCACAAGGTAAAAAAGAAAACGGTAGTTATGTTTTTGGATCTTTGTTAGTCATCTTTAAGGATGTAAAATTTTGGTAAAGCTAACCACTTGCCAAGTCAGGCACCAGAAATAGGGTTCTACTTCAGATTGAGATATCAATTCTAAGTACGCACACTTTCAACCATATAATCTAAAGCTCCAAATTTTTCACATTGCAGGAACTTATCTGTCTCTTTGATTTTTTTCTTTTAAGCATGTAATGTTTTTCTACGCATTCTAGAAAACTAAAGTTTTGAAAGCGTATACAGAATCAAACCAATATTATCACAAGTAGTATATCTTCTTATTCTTTTCCAGTCTTAGTTAAACATTCTGCAATCACCTACATTTGCGACTGCGAAGTGGAGTGACATGAGAACATAAAGAAAAAGACTCACATAATGACCCCTTAAGTTGCGTCGAAGTGATGAAGTACTAGCACAAGGACGAGTATATATGCTATAAGGGTCAATATTTCCCTGCTCTTGTTCTGCAAGAAGAAGAGCTTTAGTGCAATCAGTGGAAGGATGTTCAGAAGATCCTTTGTCACATGTTATCTGGAGAAGCTTGTACGTGGAATCCGAAATCAAGCCATGGGTCCACCAGTACTCGAACGTGCCAATATAGTCGTGGTAATCATCGGTAACAGCATTCCCCACCTAAAAGGTACAGCCAGAGAAATAGACCTTGATAAAAACAGGCTGTAACTTAACATTGCATTCAACGTTAAAATTTTCACTACTACTACCATAAAGCCCTTGAAATTAATAATCGGGTTCTTGATTCCCTTGTTCCTTCGGTAGACAAGTTGAGATAGCTGTGGAACATAATGCCCTAAACATATACAAGAAAAATGAAATTAGTATCTTATGATACTCAGAGGCGGATGTAGCACTCGTGCACCAGGTTCATCTGAACTCAGTACTTTCGGCACGGAACATAAATTTACGCGTAGAAATTCACTAAAATTGCAACAAAAAGTAGGTCTGAACCCATAATTTTAAGAATACAACGGTTCAATACTAAGAAATTTAAAGGTTGAATTCATAGAATTTAAAATACAAAATCCGCCTCTGATGATACTAGGTGTTGGCAAAATGTGTATAAGCAACCAGTCAGAATGACAGATATAAATGTTACTAGTAAGTAATGTATTATGAATAATTACCTGCATAACTTTCTCCAGCAATGTAAAATTCTCTATGCTTGTACTGAGGAAACCTTTCGAACCACTTGACAAGAAACTGGTACGTATCTTCAGCTAAAAATGGAAAGGCCAGGGTTCAACATTTCAGCTTAAACAACATAACTACTATAAATCTTCAAGATTTCTCACATTCACATACATAATATACTACAACAACAACAAAAAAAAAAAAAAAAACCAAGTATAGTCCCACAAGCGGGATCTGGGGAGGGTAGTGTGTGCTGTTTCCAATCACATACATAATATATATACATTCAATTACTCAATTATTGTTACCTGTTCTTTGATCACCCGCATTATACAAGTCTGAGGAAGTATTCGTATACGAAAATCCAACCCCAGCTGGTGATTCAAGAAAAAGCAAATTTGACACTGCCCATAATAACACAACTTCATCAGAAAAAATCAAGAAAAACAGAATTTAAAACACAGAGTTGTTAAAAACTGCTACATACAATTGTTCCAGGAGTATGGGTTCAAGTAAAGTGTCTTCCCATCAGAATTTATATGAAACGGACCGATTTCTTCAGCAGCTCCATAAGCTACTGAAGAACAACCTGGCCCTCCATTTAGCCATAAAATTAATGGCCTTTTCTCAGGATTTCTACTCATTGGTGACTCAATTAACCAGTAAAACAATGCTCTTCCAGCTTGTTCATTTACAGTAACATAACCTGAATACTGATTGAATTGTACATTTGCTGGTTGACCAGGCAAATAAGAAATTTTATCCCTCAATTGTTCTACATTTCTGGAACAATAACAACTATCCAAAAACAACAATGACAAGCAAATTACAAAGGGGGGAATTTTCTCCATAAATTGAATCAAAACACAGAAAATATGAATAGGCACAAAATAAAGCTGGGATCTTTTTCAAGAATTATGTACAGGGGGAGGCTAAAATGTTTTTGCACATGTATCACATGAGTACAATTCTTGAATTTATACAAATAATAAGGTGAGGTAGTAACAAATACAGTGAAAAACAAAGGACAAAAAAACAACACAAATCTCAATTTTTTCCAAGAAAATAATGAGACAAGAAGAAAGACAATAATTGAATAGTACTATTGGACAGTTAGCAAATGAAAATGACACAAAGGTACCACACACTAAAATGAGGAATACCCAGATGCACAGATCTCTAAAATAATTCTTGGAATTATAGTTAAGTAGTTGGAGATTTGATCTAAAAGATTCCTACATAATGAAGTTACACATATTTTAAAACCAATTCAATTGCCGCCTTGTGGCCACTGAAAGTGGACTATTTTAGTCAACTCACTGCTCGATTTATCCTTTTCTACTATTACTAAATATCCACCTTTTGGGGTTTACAATCACTGCATGATTGATGGTTTCGTCATAATTATTTTTTTAATTTTTCATTGTTGTGCGTCGACTAATTCGAATTTGCACCATATAAGGTCCTAACTTGTTTGGATAGTTATTATTGAATTCTATCGTATTGTTACTTTAAATACGATGTTTATTTTGATTGTTACTTAAATTTTATTGTATCGTATTATTAAATACGTTGTTACGTAACGAAGAAATGTACCACTTTATGTAACGACCAATTTGGTGTGTCGCGTCGTTACCTTGTCTCTTTCCCTCATCTCACCCTTCATTATTATTAAATAATTTTATTTTATCATTTCCCTACCCTTTTATATAATAATTTTACCCCGTATCATAATTTTTCTTTATATTGCAAGTTTATTCTTCATATTGATGGTGCCTGATATCATGAAACAACGGCAAACGATACATTCTATCAAAACATTGTATTCATCAAATGATACAATACAGTACAATATGACACATTATGAAACGATATGTAACTTTCATCCAAAAGTTGTAAAGTGGGAAGCATTCCAACCATAATATTTTCCATTCTCAGAGGCTCATACCTGAAATTGCATCATATCATTAAATCTATCGTTACTTCAAGACAAAAAATGCCACTTTATGTGACGGCCTATTTGGTGGTATCGCGTCGTTACCTTTTTTTTTTCCCTCTCATTTTGCCATTTCTTATTATTAAATAATATTATTTTAGCTTTTATCCTACCTTCTTATGTAATAATTCTATCTACCGCGCACCTTATTTTTTCTTTGTAATATTGCAAGATTACTCTTTGTATTGTTGGTACATGACATCACGAACGACGACACGTAATGTAATTTATCCGGACATTATATGCATCAAAAGGATACAATACAACATAATATAATACGATACGTAATGAAACAATGCATAACTACCAACTAAAAAAGCTGTAAGGGGAAGTATCATATCTAGCCCACCATTACCTTTGGTGGTGCGGCACAAATATTCTAAGAATAATACTAGTTTTTTTACATCTAAAAAAATTTAATTTAAAATCTTATATTATCAGAGACAAATTTAAGATTTTAACTTGATTTGTTTTGATGTTCTTAGCACTGAAAATATAATACTTTTAGAATTATAGGTTAGGATCATATATTTGTTAAATATTTTATGGGTTTTCACATAAAAAATTATACTTCACATCGAAAATACTGAATTTGAATAAGCGAATACCAAATCATTGGATCCGACCCTACATTTTACCTTGAATTAAATTAGAACAGTCACACAGTGTTATGGCGATTAAGACCAAAAAGTTTAAAATCTTTAATTCTTAAATTTCACGTCCAGTCAAATTATGTCACATAAATTAAAATGGAAGGAGTATTAATGTTCAATGAAAAAATGGAAATGAAAATCATAAAAAAGAATTAGTATTTGTGTGTGAATTAAAGCTGTACTTACATTCTAATTCCCTTCTTTTTCACATAATCCCACTATTGGGTCCTGGGAAGTAGGGAACAGTATTAATTAAGGGATATACTTTTTCTCGATTTCTGACGTTATAAAAATAATAAATAATAAAAATAAAGATTTTCCTTACGTTACAAAAAAAAATTAATAATATAATAATTGTAAAAAAAATATTTGCTTACATTAGCCACTTTTGCAGCAATTTGACCTAACAGGTAAGAGGAGCACATGGGTTTTTTTTTGTCTAATTTATAATACTCGACTGGGATTGGCTGGCAAATTCTCATCACAAATTCACATGGGATATTCACTGACTTTTTTGCCAAGATTTTTTAATTCATATACCGTTGAATATGAGGCATAATTAGAATGGACGAAAAGCTCCAAAGCTTTAATAACCAAAACCACTTTTGATTAATTTAATCTTGCAAAAAAATATCAAAAACTCTCGAGTTCGAACTTTAAGAATAGAGAAATTTATTTTTTCTTTAAAGTAGAGGAGCATGTACCGCATACGATAATTTAATAATTTTATTTCAGACCCTATATAATAAACAACGAACCCTATAGCATAAATGGGTTGTGGTTTTGATGGTAAGCGAGAGGTTGTCAGAATCATAAACTTCAAATCATAGATCAAATTCTAGTTTCAGTTAGTTAGATCAGTAAATTTAGTAGAAATGATATTAAGTAGCCACTTTAAAAGGTTGTTATTTAAGAATGAGTTAATTTGTCCTGAAATTCATTTTTTCAGTTTAATTTTTTAGGACAGAAATATTCTAAATTGTCGCGAAAATTAAGATTTTTAGTTCAAAATTTCGTGACGAATTAAGTATTGAATAATACCTAAATAACATCTCTAAAAATGGTTGTTTGTGTACTTTTCAGTAAATTCCGAATACGAGATGAATAAAAAGACAAAGAGAAGAATTGACAAAGGGAAATGTCAAAAGAAGATTACAGCAATAATCTATGTATTTCTCGTTGGAGCAAAGACAATGTAGCAGGTTGGAAGTTTTAACTACTATTTGTACTTACTTGATAATGGTTAGGATTAGTCAACTTGATGCGCTCAACCGCGTTAAGATTAGTTATTTAAACCTCTCGATTGCGTAAAGGAATTCAGCATGATTATAGTAAGATAGCCGTGAAAATCGAAGCAAACTTTGAATACTAGATATGACCTCAAATGAATCAAATTGATAAATAAAATTGTACCAGGAAGTTTTGTTTGTTGAAAAAACATGAATTCCATATTTATTAATTTTAATAAATTGAGATAGATTATGCACATCAGATGTTGAAAAAACAGTCTTGATTATCTGATGTTTGAGTTACGAAGAGTCGTAACTATCCAGTGTACAAATTTAGAGACAACATCTAAATAATTACACACAAACACAATATAGAAATCTTTTTAAAAAGTTGGCCCCTACTATGCCAAGTATTATGGTCCAACCACAAGGAATGCATAAGTTCATTTGAACATTGATTTGAGAGAATGAAAAAGACAGCCAATTATTCTACATGAAACACTGAAAAAAGGAATGCACGGAGTCCGAGGAAGGACCGGACTACAACGGTCTATTGTACACAACCTTACCCTGAATTTATGCAAGAGGCTGTTTCCACGGCTTGAACCCGTGACTTCCTGGTCATATGACAGCAACTTAACCGATTACGCCACGGTTCCCTTCATGAAACACTGAATTTCACTAAAAGGATTTGAAGAGAATGAAAAGTAAAGTCAGTATTTCCACATGAAAGCTTGAATTTCATTTAACCTGGTTTATATGATTATAACTGCTTTTGTTAAAATACAAACAGAAAGCTAAAATAAGTTAAAATGAACACTCCAGACAAATTCTTTAAAAAGCCATATAAACATTATGTATTGCTTTAGCAGTGTAACGTTAGTCAACTGTACAAATACAACACGACTACATGTTCCAATATGCATCATTTCCGTTCTGCAGCAGCGAACTTATCATCCAACCTGAAACAAGAAGTGATACCGTTGGTGTTTGCACTAGAAACCAAGTCATACATGATATTGTCTGAGCACCAATTATTCTACTTAATGAGAACACCAAAAGATTGCAAGTCAATTCGAGTTCTCAAATGAGGTCTGTAATACCCTCATGTTAAGGGTAGCGAAAGGAGCCAAAGATGAATAATTAACATGTGACTATGTACTCCAACCAATAAAGGCCTGGCAAGCAGTTATGAACCCAGAGAAGCTCACTAGCTGAACCAGGAAACCAGCCAACGACACACTACAGCAAGTATTGTTGCGAACCAAATATGGATAGCTTTAGGAAACTGGGTCTGACTTTGGGGAAATTTCACTCTTTACCTTAATTGCTAGGATGCTCTTTGAACGAAATGAACTTTAACCCATAACTCAACGCCAGTACTGGGCCCAACGGTGAATGGTCTCAACCATTTGTGGAAATAATGCACTGACACTTTCATTAATAAGATCCTGAAAGAAGTGAATGCACTCCTCATCGTCCAAGTCTAATCGAAACTTCTCTTGAAGCTAATAAACATAAAGAGTTAAAGTCAGAAGATGGAAATAAGAGGAGCAATCAATGCGAACATGAGAGTTGTAACATAGATAAATAAATAGATAAAGCTACCTTGAGAATGCCCTTCTCAGGATCAGAAGCTATGTCAGGAATATTGGAACCGGCCATCAAATGAAACAAATTTAATATGAGGTTGCTTGATTTTCGTAGAATGTTGTATGCTTCACAACAATAGGATTTGAACCTGGTGTAGTACTGACTGCAAGAAAAGAAGAGAACAATTTAATATTGCTTTTCAAGTTTCATCACACACTTTCCACAATGCCTACAGAGGATTTATAAATGGAAACTTGCAAATCAGGACAAATTTGACAAAACTCAGTTTGGATCTTGAGACAGGTTACTTCAAAGCAAAATTAGGTACCTTTCTGCTCCACCCATAGCTTCAACCATTTCTTTGCAAAGCTTCATCGGCGGTGGAAAGGGCTTAGGATCTCGACCTAAAATGAAACCAAAATCAACATGGAAAAGGCGCCCATCATCTCTTAGCAGAAGATTGTCAAGATGCCTGCATATCAGAAACATGATTATTATAGATCCAGTTAAAAAGAAACATATCACTTCAAATAAGCATGGTAATGGATGTTAGAGAACCAAGAGATCAACCCTTAATTGCTGATTTCAGTTTTAATCATTAGAAGTTTCATAAGAAACTGTGACTTGCCCTCAAAGAAACACACGTCTACACTTACATGGTAATGATATTCTCTACACTTGACTGAGATTAAGTTAGACGTAATTGACTTAGCACCAAATTAGCTGTCAAATTATTTTTATCTATCTAAACTTATCATTCAAGACCAAGGATTTTAAGATTACCAGAAATTCTGCACCACATTGTCTAGAACTTACAATGACACTTCAATAGTGAAAAGAAAAGGAAAGAGGGAAGCAAGAATTCTAAGTTAATAGTCACCTGTCCCCAATGCCCAATATGTACGTGATGACGGAGTAACCAGCACAGCTTTTTATAAACGTCTCAAGACATGTAGATGTAATACCAAATGGTCCATTTTCATCAGGATGAAACTTCTGCAGGTAGCTTACAATGCTTCGATGCTCTGAAATAATCTGATAAAATAAACTAAGAGTAAATTTAGTTGCAGTTTAATATAATATTTGTATGCAGAAACTATTTTAAGAACAAAATTCAAATTGAAAATATACTACCTCATCTATAATTCCATTAAAGAGTCATAAAAAAAAGCACGAGACGAGCAATTTAACGTAGACTATGATGCACATTGACATTAAGCACGACCATGCTCTTGAAGCTTTATATGTAAAAAGGACCCAAAACTATAACAGAAGTAATTCATCTTAAATGCAGAAGTTTGAGAGTCGGCACTTAGTGCTTTTACTGTCATTGTAGGTTACATACCTGTGCCAAAGGCTTAGACGGGATAAATTCCAGCATGCCCTCATCGTGTCCAGTTGCCAATACTCTGTATGGAGTCAAATGCAAATCAAGATTCTCCAATTTGAGCAATCGATCCATAAGTGATACCATTTGGACAACCTGCAAGAACAAGAAGTCAGTACGCTGTGTCTTCAAACAGGATCACTAGAGGCAGGAAACAGTTGCCTGCCCATCAGTTTTCTTTTCTCTCAGACACTTCCCTTTTGAAAAATAAATCTTACAATATTTAGTTGGCTCCCTCATGAATTTGAAACTAATTCTGATGCCAAAAACTGAAGGCAAGGTATGCCTCTATCTGTAAATCTCATTTCCTTTCTCATGTGAAAGTTGGGACAAAAGAGAACTTGTCCCCTCGGAGGGAGACAGACCAAAGCACATCACAAACGAACCCATTGTGTCTAAATGGTTACAGCAAAAGCAATGTACAATATCAAGCATATACCAGCTGATCTTGTCGAAGATCATCGCCTTTCTTGAATATGATCTTGCAACATCCACCATTTGCTGTTCGAAATGCCAACCGTAATGGATGCAATGCACTTTTAAATATTGAAGATTCTGATGGGATGATCCCTGTGATCAATAGATCAGGGGCAAGAGGAGATCGAATCGGCTGCAAAGCATCAATGATCAGCATATTATGATTTCAGAAACTGACGTGCAATATACATGTATTATAGACGTTTACAAATTTAATGACAGGCGGACCAGTTGAAAAATGTAATTACCTCATCAAAGTAAGTGAGCTCGCTGAGGAGGCCAGAGAGAAGATGTCTAAGCTTTTCAATCTTCTTTTGGGTGCCACCACGGACATTTCTTACATCTCTCATTATAGAGCATAACTGAGCAGTCAATTCAGTCTGGCGCACTAAGCTCTGCCACAACTTAAAGCCATCTTCATCTCCACTTGCACCAGCCCCTAACTATTATGACATATATGCAGTCAGTAGCCAGCACAAGCAACGAAGAATAGAGAGTGGAAGAAACCACTGAACACGCTGCTGTTTACTCCAAATGTTATCATATCTGCTCTACCCGTGGCAACTTATTCATTGGGCACTTAGCCAATAATTCAAGTTTTAAATTTAATCTCAATATCCCCATTTACCTTTAAGGGGACAACAGTTTATAACACCAATCTTCCCCTGGAGACCAAGCTTTTCCCCCTAATTTCGGAACTGGAAAAGGATTGCAAGAACTGACCTCCAAATTTATCTAAAGCTAATTTCCCTCCAAAGTTTTTTTTGTAAGTCAAAAAGTTTCATTAAAAAACACCAAGTTGGTATCCAAAATTATTTACAAGATGTCGTGTGACTCTGCTTGTACATTGTCTTCCACCAGTTTGACCAACTATCCATACAACATGTTCTTTTATCCTTATGCAAAAACTACAAGTGAAAAGGACCTTTTAATGCTTTCTAGATCATTCTCATAATATGTGTCTGTGTATGTGTATATACACATATGAGGTATATAACATATATACATATACATATTTATAATATAAATGTATCTCCGTTGAAATGTCAAAACCAAGGAAGTTTTTAAAACTAGCATCTCATTCAATTCAGATTTTTTTTCAGTATAACTATTTAAATTCAGACAATTTCACAACAAGATAATCTAAATAGCCTATCTAATGACTAATGATATAATAACTGTCTCCCACCTTCAACATGCTTTCTTCCAGAATCTCATAAGTACAATAAAAGCGTTTTGCATATGCAGGATCATGAAGTTCCACTGCTACAAACCACCGGAGAAAGCTTGCCAACTCAACATTCCTTAATGCTGCAAAAAATACAGAAAAACAAAACGGTTACCTGCTTATCTATAATTGAGCTACGGATCTTCACGTTGCATCTAGAAAACTTTTGTGTATATTAGAATAAGCATACAGCGTTGCACAAGGAAATGAGAAAGGCGAGATTTGTCTGAACGCTCAAAACGAAGAGCTTGAACCAACTGAAGGAGGTAGCACTGAAGCTCTTCATCATCAGCTCTTTCAAGAACACTAACGGCATAGGCACGGACCTGCCACATTATTTCAAGTTAGAACTTCTTCAAATCAGAATAAGATGTAATAGCTGGTGATGATACAAAAACAGCAAAAAGAAAAAAAGATATATCTGAAATGACTTAAGACATACAACTTCGATTATCGTTTAAATGAAGAAAAAAAACCACAAGTAACCATGAGAGGCATTTTATAGAAAAAATTTCCATTTCGAGAAACTATTAAGACCAGTGAAGAAGCAAGTAGTATCAAATTTTACTACCAATTCTCAGCAACTTTATGAAGGATCAACAGCCTACACAATTTTTTTCTCACTAAACAGTTTCTTTTCTTTTCCTCTGGTACTACCGTAGACTCGTTGCCACCTGGGAGAGAGATTTCAAGAACCTTGACTATGAGGGCACATATTTAAGGTCAAGCATCTATCTCCAATAAAACTCCCTGTCCTAAACCTATAGAATTTCTGGAACTATATTTCTTGGATGATACTCTTGTAAGTAACTACTTTCGAGTGCACACGATAAAAGCAAATTTCCAGTAAATTTTCACTTGCAAGTATCACTGTCTAACTCTTACCTCTTCACTCTCAAAGACGGGAGATAGAAGCTCCAACGCATCACATAAGTCAATTGATTCCCAATTGTGCATCAATTCTAAGGCTTGCTTTGCTTCCTGCATAAAAATTCAAATTTTGTCCTTGAAATTGATTTAACTTGGTCCATCAAAGTTGTATTTGTGCACAAAGAAAATATTCAAAGTCTAAAATAATAGTCAGAAGACTTCCACAAACTTGATGTACTCCTCTTTTCCAAACAAAGCAAAATTTGATTAACTCATGCTCCAGATAAATACAAGGATTTGCAAACAAATAGAAGAAAAGTGGAAGCCTTGATCAGAAGAGATCAATTAAGAAGATGCATATCGTGAACAGATGATAGCATCTCCTCCTTGAGACCGTATACGTCGGGCTTAACTGAAACAACTAGGGGTTATATCGAGTATTTTCTCAAACAGTATAAATATTTTTTTTTGAGATTTGATTTTCTCAAATGTTGTATTCAGAGAGATTCCTTCAGGAGAAGTACTGAAATAATGCAGACAGTTTGCAGTTCATGTTCAATAAGCCAACATCTAACCCTATATGTCTCTTTCTCTATTTCATTTTTTATGTCTACTGATAGTAAATTCAACGTATGTGAAAGCACAGCCGATCCTAAACCCGAACAAATGAGGGTTGCAGTAGATTAACAGCCAGCATAGGAATAGTCTAATTAAGATGAATCCTTCAAATAGTAAAGATATCTGGGATAGAGAATACATATAGCCGTCCAACCAGTTTGGGATTGAGGGAGAGTTGATTGAGATATAGTGTCATAGTCTCGCTGCTTCCTGATGCCAAGCATTTCGACAATGGGACATATATAGATCCAAAAACAACAAGAGGAAGAATAAAATTCTGTCACTACTTGAACTCTCTTTTCTCCCTCCCTTTTTTGTTTTTATTGGAGTGGGATTATCAAGGACTATTCTGTTCTCCAGCTTCAGTTATTGGGCTTTACAAAGGAGAGAAAGGTGATTTAAGGGAAAGAGAGGCCCTGTGTTATACCTGGACATCACTCCATTCAACACATCGAAGAAACTTAGTCAGAGCCCGTTTCTCGGACATCAACGAGAAACGGAATTTCCAAAGCAGCTGCCTCTCGTCTCCACTCAAATTTATCGTTGGAGGGTACTTCAAAATTCTTTGTATTGACCTAATAGTCATGCAATATACAACCGGTTACATTCTACCAACGGGATACAAATTTTAAATAAAAAAGATAAATAAGATACACAAAAAGCAAACAGAAATAGAAACTGAATGTAGAGTAACTCAGTAACATTAAGGATCATGGAATCAGCAAATAGCATAATTTATAAAATTGTACAGACAGAAGGCATCAAGATAAGTTACTGAATCTGAACAAGCTACAGAAATAAGCACAGAAGAAGAAACTAGAGAGAGATGTTAAAGAGAATGGAAGGACAACCCTGTTTCTAAGGTTAGTGCTTAGGATAAAAAGATCAAGGTTCTTTGATTGCTCCAAAATCTTGACTAAACTACACAATGTACTATTGGACATCCACACCCCAGACAGTGGTCTCCAACAATGGTGGAGAAAGAAAACATTGAAGGATTAGAAAAGTGAACACAAAGTTTAAAGAAAAAGGTTATAGGTGTGGATTCAGTGGAATGAGTACAAAGGATTCATATAGCCTGTTCCAACTAATTTGCCATGAGGCATTAGTTGATTGGTTAATTGATTGATTGAAAAAGGTTTAAAAAATTTGGTTTGTGTCTTACTTTCTTTCTGTAGAACTTGGTTTAAGATCTCGGTCAATGATGCCACGATTTAAGCTCCTAGCAAGCTTTAGTTGTTTGTGCTCAGAGGGATTTATTTTTCCCACTTCTGGATCGTAGACAGTAACCAGTTCATTCGTTGAAGCAATAGGAGATGGTAATAAGAAGTTTGCTCCTGATTCCTACACAATAAGGTCACAAAATCAACATACTGCACCTCGTTGGAAAAATACCATGCTATAACACTATGTTGATAGTCACGAGTAAAAGAAAATTATGAGCACATTTGGCGCCAGATATTAGGCTAAAGAAAATGCTAATATGAACTCTTTTAGTACCAGAAATCAGTTGGCAGAAAAGTTTGGTGACAACCAAGTAACCAAACCTAGAAAACAAACTCTGGCAAAAATGTTCTCACATTGGGATCCTGCTGATTTTCTTTATCTCATTTTTTATCCTAGTGGGAGATAGCAGGTACCTCGTGGAATTAGTCGAGGTGTGTGCAAGTTGACCCCGACACCACGGATTTTGGAAAAAATTCCTCATGATTTTGTTCCCATTTTATTGGACGTAATTAAAGGACAACATTACAGATTTTCCTACTATGCTCCCTTAGTTGTGTTGTGCTTACTTTTCATCTCTTAGCAGTGAACTATTCTCACCTTTTATTCTCTGCAAAAACAAGCAACGCAAGAAGCTGTCATGTTCCGCAGAATTTCAATTTTTTTCCGACGTGCTTCGTATTCTATGTTAACCAAATTACATGAAATACGTGTAGAAAAGTGTGGAATGCTTGATTTTGATATTTGGAAAGTGATATGAATGTGTGTGTGATTTGGGCATGAAACATGGCTTGAAGGGATTGATTTGGGCATGTGACTGTGTGCAGCCCTTTAGATTTGGATCATGAAAGAAAAAAGCCGTATAAAATCTTCTATAGGAACTGTACTTATCAAAACAAAACAAAAAATGTATACGAACAGTGAAACACAAGGAGGAAAATCAGAAATCCAACAAAAACTTGACGAATAAGAAGAAAGATTAGCTGGCAAATCATAAATCATATGTAATAACAAGAAGAGCTTCCAGAAAATTAAAAGTAAAATGGATATATCACTACATACTAATAAAGAGATACCTGGAAGACAACTCGGTGTTCAAAACTGCAAAAATCAATAACCAGATATAAATGAGAACTTCCATTTTGACTATTTTCAGACTCCTTAATTTTCTCCATAGCTTTAAATGCAAGGCGGTCAAGCCAATCAACTCGTTGAATCTGCCCCCTCTCGTACTTGTTAACCAGCTTTTCCAAACGCTCCAACTCCCCACGTTCTTCCTTGGGGACCTAATGGAAGTCAACCTTGGTGAGTAAGTAGAAAGTTTTCCACAGCAAGTCTCTTGCGAACAATAAATGGAAACCATGAAGCTAAGCTAAAGATCAAAAGAAACCTTTCCAGGTGTAGTTGTATTAATAGATCCATCTGCCTCTTTGCCTGGCCAAAGTCTAAGCTTATGTTTCCCTGTCTTTAGCTGCTTTTTCATGTTGAAGAGATGAATCGTCGCCCCGCCAATCAATCCTTCACCTTTCCCGCAAGAAACATCCCAAACCTTTAAGTGAAAGGAGAAACCCAAATTAGCCATATCAATCTAACATAGTCGAACAAGAAAGAACTGTTGGGCAAATGTCGTTGACCCCAGGATTAGACCCAAACAAATCCGAATTTGAAATTCTCTGCAATCTAATTTGTAGATTTGGTGTTCCTCTAATGCAATTCAAGAAAGAAACACGAGTTTATTGTGCAGACAGGGCGTAACAAGTACATGTAGGAAAAGTGGATATACTCAAGTCTTGCTTTGCCAGACAAACAAATCTGCACAACACTATGGACACGAAACAAAGTTAAGAGACACATGTTAAGATGGTTACTAATAAACTCAACAGAGCATTGAGCTTTGGGTTAAAGAACTCTTAACTACTAGCAAATCATCTTTTTATAGCTGAAAGGAAGATAATCAATATGCTCTCAACTCACTGTAAATGCAACAAAACCCAGTAAAATCCCACAAGTGCGGTCTGGGAAGGGTAGAATGTACGTAAACCTTACCCCTACCCCCGAGGGGTAGAGACCCTCAGCTCAAGAAGACGAAAAAACTCACTGTAAATGCCAGTTGTGAATTTGCAGTTAAGTCTCTATACTTTGTACTCAATGTGATAAGTTCATTCCAGCAAAACGATGGACCTCTTGATTCCAGCCTGTCCATGGAAAGGTTCTCCATTAATAATTAAGAAATTAAGTTACAAACTTACAATTCGGAAAGACTGCTCTTTCAACTCCAATTTCCATTGTAGTTAAATTAGAAACTGTCAAACACATTGTCCTAAATGAAACCTTGTTCTCATGGAAAGCCCAAAGGGAGCACCATCTATATACAATGTACTCTCCACATATAGCTCTGGCTTTTTCTCCTCAGCAGTAGAATCAACATTATCTACACAAATTAAAAGGATAGAAAAATCGTAAATGCAGAGGTCAAACAACTGTGCTAACCAACAATACTGTCAGCCCATGATTGCATTTTCACTAGATTTAACAATGATTCTCTCCGCTTACGCAAAATTGGCTAGTCTACTACTACTCCCTCGGTCCCATTTTATGTGACACACTTTCATTTTTAGACTGTCCGGAAAAGAATGATACCTTGCTCTTTCTCGAAACAATTTTATTTTATAATTCCCATTTTAACCTTAATGGCATGATCTTATACCCACACAAATGTCATGACATGTTTCAAACCGCAAAGATCAAAAGTCTTTATTTCTTCCTTAAAATCCATGCCAAGTCAAACACTTAACATAAAATGGAATGGAACTACAGAGAGAGTATAATTTAGCTGAAAAATCGAGCTTTAACGATCCATGAAGCTAATAAGAACACAATGAGCGACCCTAGTAGGCAAAAAAGTTAATACAGCCTAAAAGGCTAAAGCATATGGAAAGAAACCACTAGTGTTATTTGCCTACACTGGGATTTCAGCTATCAGACTTTTTTTTATAACTAAGAAATCTCAAGGGCCATTGACACACTTGGTTCTAAATTGATGGATAATGGGTCCACCCCTCTACGCTTTTTCACTTACTTATCAGGCTTTTGTCTGCCGCGTAGGGTTCAAACCCGTGACGTACTCCTAAGTCCGGACACCAGATTTAAACATGATCATCTCAAATTAACAGAAAATTGTCTAGTATAGTACTATAATTTAGCTCAAAAACCCGAGCTTTTAACTATAAAAGCATAATAATCACTAAATAAATAAACAAAACTAGCTTTCGAAGAAGCGCAAATTTAACAACCGAATAAAGAGAAGATAGCAAATAAATTATGGTAAAATAAGAGGGAATTAACCTGAATCTGAAAGCTTAGGCGTTAACAATTTGCCTTCCAATTTCTCAATACGGAAAGTGACAGGAAGATTGATATCACAAGATAAGAAAAAGCGGAACTCGTTTCCGCTCATGGCTTTGATCACAAAACGGCAGACGAATTTTTCAAACGCTCTTTGTTCTAAGCTGGGTTTTGGATTTTTGCCGTGTAAGTTATCAATGGGTAACTGAGAGAAAATGACAAAATTAGTCCTTATATTTTGGAGTAGAATTAAAATAGTCCCTTAAATATTCTCTTTAGCAGCTTTACTCCTTTAAGTTTGCCAATATTAGTATTTTCGGTCTCTTTTAAATATTAATAAACTCTAGTTGTCAAATATTTGTATTGAACTTATGTAGTATGAGAGTATAAGTATTTAAATTTTAAAATATAAAGTTGTATATCCAAATGTAGCTGATTATAAGGGTTTGTGTTTAATTTATCAAATATTTTAATCATATCATTCTTATATGTTAAAATTATTCATATTCTTATTGTTAGCAGATTATTATATTTAATTTTGATACTAATAGAGTTCCGTGTGGATCCTAACTTAAGTATAATCAACGGTAGAGATCGGAGGTATTTGGCCCCCAAAAGGGATTGCGGTTTTAGATCCTTGGGAAATCCCTTTTCTTAATACCCTTATTCCCCTTTCATCCGGAGCTGCTGTAACTTGGGCTCATCATGCTATACTCGCGGGGAAGGAAAAACGAGCAGTTTACGTTTTAGTAGCTACCGTTTCACTAGCTCTAGTATTCACAGGCTTTCAAGGAATGGAATATTATCAAGCACCTTTCACTATTTCGGATAGTATTTATGGTTCTACCTTTTTCTTAGCAACTGGCTTTCATGGTTTTCATGTGATTATAGGTACTATTTTCTCGATCATATGTGGTATTCGTCAATATCTTGGTCATCTGACCAAGGAGCATCACGTTGGTTTTGAAGCAGCTGCATGGTACTGGCATTTTGTAGACGTGGTTCGGTTATTCCTATTTGTCTCTATCTATTGGTGGGGAGGTATATGAAGGAAGGAATCAGTGGATTGAGGAATGAAAGCTCGAAGACAAAAAGAACCGGGCTTTTCCAAAGAATTGCTGCAGCTTTCCCACTCCTTTTGATTATCATATAATCGAAATCGAATGGATAAATCTGAATCACTGTCACAAAGTATTTGACATGCAAATTTCATCTATTTTATGCTATATTTCCTTTAAGATTAAGCATATAAAATAATTTATTTGACAAAAAAATTATAATATGAATGATCCAAAGTATACCAAAGGGTAAACTTAAGATATTACATATGTGTAGTAAAGGGTATTATGTTCTCCTTTTCTTTCAATTTATGCACATTGCTACACTAATAGATGCGTACGAGTCTTTCCATTATGTTACTTTTTGCCTTCGCGAATTTAAACTTCATAATATGGTACCCAAAAAAAAGTTATAGTTGTCCTAAATTATAAATAACTTAGAGACAGATTAGTGGATATTCATAATTTTACTCGTATATAAATTAACAAAATATTTTTAAATCATATATTTTTTTATAGACTCAAGATTTTTTTCAGATAAATTTATAAACATCTTTTAGTATCCATCATCAAGTGGAAGAAAAAGATGAAACTCAACAAGTTAAAAATTTATATATATATTTTTTGATAAATAATTCAACGACTTAGAGATAGATTAGCGGATATTCATAGTTTTACTCATGTGTTGATTAACAATTCATTCTTCCTTGGAGCAATGGTAAAGTTGTCTTCGTGTAACTTATAGGTTACCAGTTCAAGTCATAAAATCAGCCACTAATGCTTGCATCCTTCTCCAAAACCTGCATAAATGCGGAGTGCTTTATACACCAAACTGTTCTTTTTTTTCGTTCCTCGAGAAAAACTCATCTCATATAGTCCTCAAAAGCTTATCAAACACCCAAAAAAAAAGAGGGGACTATATCACATTTTTCCAAGGTAAGATCTAGAAATGGTACTTATTATTGTTTGGAATATTATCAAGATCATTTTCACACGAGATGAAACTAAGAGACTTCAAGAACAGACTCATCTTCACCTTTAAGAAGAAATGGTAAGAAAGTTAAAGGTAAATAATAGAAGTAACAATAAAAGCAAACGCAAGGGATTTGTTGGCTAATCAAAGCCTTGAGTTGCAGTGATCATGGGCGAAACTATGTATGGTCAAGGGTAGTCAACTGAACATTCTTCTTCAAAAATTATATTATGTATAGAATAAAATATTACTTGTTATTGATTAAAAAATAGACTTTGAACATCCTTGCATGACCCGTTAGCAAAAAATATTCAAATTTTAAACACTCTTATTGAATTTTCTGATTTCGCCGCTGGCAGTCACACTTCCTACCATGCAAAGACAATGGTGAAGGCGTCCCATTAGTTATTCCACAAGTCAATTGAAAGAATAAATGTGAAGTCACATTTTATTATTGTAACAATAAAGTCGCTAAAGTATTTTACACATTATAACGTGACAAAAATAGTTTTGTAATTTTGTAGTTATAATGGGTAAAGTTATGTGACCATACATGAAATTAATCATACGCGTTTGTAAATTTACAATTTAGTTGTACCAAGTGAGATTTTTCGTCTAATGGACGTGTGGTTAATTCTTATTGGCTCTTTTTTTTTTGTTGTCAATCTCTTTGCCTGATCCCAACATAATAGAAAAGATCCTTTTAAAAAAAGATTGTCATATCATGTTGTCTAATTTTACTGCGTATTTCAAAATTTAAAATATCAATGATGAATCCAATAATTAAAACGAGCTAACAAGTTCGGTACTTGGTTATTCACTTTGTGCGCTGAAGGGACATATTAAGAACTTACTCGCATTAATGACAGTCATATGCAGTGACGGATCCAAGATTTTAAGGTCATGGGTGCTCACTCTCTGGCCATATAAAAAAATTGATTCATGCAAGAATCAATCCCTAACCACTTCATATTTGTGCACTCTATTCTCATCTCTCAATCAAAGCACCCAGAAGACTTTTTATTTAATGGGTGCTTGCTAGTTCTTTATAACAGTATTTCCTGTATTTTCTATATAATTATACAGAGTTTGCGTCGGAATTAATGGGTGCTTCAGCACCCGGCACGGTCAACGTAGATCCGCCCCATGACTCATATGTGTTGCACCTAAACCTTTTTTTCAAACTTAATTATGATTAACTAATATATATTCTAGATTACTGATGTGAGGAAAAAACATTGGAAGACGTACTTCAAATCATTACTCATTCAAGAATATGCTAAAAACAAATTATAGTAACTGCAAAAAGAATTCCCATATTGTAAGGATGGGAAAAAGAAATGCCAATAAATCTAACAAAGATATCTCTAACACTGACTCCAAATCTGTTCCTAAATAAACTACAGCTGCCTAGCCTGAAACTCCATTTCTATTTCTAAGCCTTTTCTCCCTAGCTATCACCTAAAATATGGTCATCTATTTCTTCTCAATTACCCTACCTTCCTTACATCTTTGTACAAAGAACCAATGAACAAAGCAATGATAAAAACAATAAGCAAATTAAACTAAGAACTGAAATGACAAAGCAGAGGAGATAAAAAGGACTAGGAAAAACTATTATTTGCATTCTTGTTACTCAGGGTTGAGATCTGATTGCGCGGTTGAAGTACACCACCTGTGGCATTGCTCTCGGGCGGGCCAGGGTTTAGGGGCCGGGTTGAGTGCGGCGCAGCCTGCTTGTCGTGTGTATCCTCGGGGATGATGTTGCTTCTCATTTCCAAGACCTTCTTGTGAGAGTTAGAGTGCAAGGATGGAACAAATGTGGGGGCTGCAGCAGGGCGGTACTCAGGGAAGAGTCTACCTTTCTTGTAGCGAACACCACACGCGTTGCAGAGGGTTTTTGGTCCCATTGGACCTGCCCTCCATTGAGGCGTCTTTGTTATCTCACAATGCATGCATTTCCTAACTGTTTGTAGTGCCCGCTGGTAATTCTGATTCGTGTCAACTGGAACTAGAGGAATGGACAAATTGATTCTCTTTTTCTTCTTCATGTGAGACTCCCCGAAATTGTCAGATTCCAATGTATCTTCAGGCGCAACAAATTGCTGGTGAATCTCGGTAAAGGATGATGTTGGAGACATGAGTTGACTTACTGGCCGTGGATTAAAAGTTGCAGGGCGAGGACGCTTGCTCCGAGCACGTTGTGTACCACGGTGGCATGGACTAAGAGGAGGAGTCGTTTTCCCCGCCCCTGAGCTTGATGAGCTGCTGCTGCTGCTCTCAAGCACAGAAACAGGACTTGAGGACAGGAATTTGCTATGAGATGGCTCCTTGTTGACAGGAAAATGTTCTTTCCCCATTGTCAATCCGCCACAAGAGAAGGAATCCTCCACAAATGTTGAAAGCCATTCGAGTTGAACTATATCCTCATACTACAAATACAGAAGAGAAAACAGAAAATGATATCATTAGAGTTTCTATAAAGTATGCGATGAAACTGCATAAGCATCACCAAATTAGAAGCTAGAAGAGTAATTAGTTGAAGGACAACGTATGAATTCATGTCTGATTATCCTTTTTAACGCCTAATCAAGATTAGGACATTAAACAGCACCTAATTGCTACACCTATTCTTCAATCATGACAAGATTTTCAACAGAATGTTAGTTCAAGTGACTTATTATTGCAAACTAGTACCTGCTCATTTATTATGATGGTCCCTCAGACACCCACCAACCTTTACAACATCCATGTGCAAGTGCCAATGGATTGAAGAGAAATTGACTGACATTACCTACTATAAGGACGCTCTTTTGAGCATTAAATAGGAAGACAGTATCATTTTGCAAATACCCATCAGAAGGTAAATACTCTTATAATAGAAGGTTTGAATTTGAAAGTGAAATTTGAACTAAAAACTTATTAACAAGTCGTTATCAGTAGAATGTGTGGACAAAATCGTCAGATTCTAAAAGCTCCAAATGATTGAACTGACTGCACTTGTAGCAAGATTTTGAACAGAAATTTTTAAATCCGACCTACCATTACCGTGCATTTAAGATAATTACGCATGGAACAATCAAGATAATTAGTTAAGACAAAAAGCATTTTAACAAAAAACTTATGCGCGCAAGCTGGCCTGAACACCATCTGGTAGTCGAATGCTAAAAAAAAAAAAGCAACCAATCACGTGACAAGACATTCGCATACAATAGGTCCCTTCGGCAATTGCTTCAATTTATGAAGCACAAGTTTTAGACTTTGATTAATGTCGCTTAGTATTCAAATATCCCACAATCAAGATAGCAAATTTAAGAGAATCACAATGAAGTTGCTGCACTCACAGGAACTAAGAGCTCGGCTGAGAAGTCGGAAGGTGAATTTCTGTGGCTGCTGAAGAAAAGTGGGTCGGAATCCGGCAAGGGGTCGTTGCAAATGCTTGGAAAATTCTTGCAATTGGTAGAGTCAAGGTCACCACACTCATTTTCTGGGGAAAATTCAACCAAATCATCCATATGGTCAAAGAAGCTAGCACAATCTATCTCATCCACTAAATTTGACGCCATGCTATATACTCTTTTTTCCTCTAAACTATAGCTGTTACCTGTAGAAAAATAAAACAATACGATGAATAATGAATGCCTAGATAACAATTCATCATCTTCCAATTATCCTATACTTTATAGCAATGAAGGTGAAATTGGAATGCATATAAACATTATAGAGTAAGAAGATGAGCGGTACTCCCTCTGCTACATTTTATGTGACACTCCTTTTTCAGTATGTTCCAAAAATTAACCTTTGTGATATTCAGAAACATTTTAACTTAAACTTCTCATTTCAATTTTCAAAAATATTTTTTTTCTTAAACATTACACCATCAAACACCTTCACATAAAACGGACCGAGAATTGACTAGCGCAAGCATGCAGCGATTACCCTTAGTGACATGAATTTATACTCACCGAAATTTTAAGACATAAGTTCCAAAAATATTTTTTTTCTTAAACATTGCACCATCAAACACCTTCACATAAAGGGTAGGGGCCACCATCAGCCCCAACATAGCTTCAAGCTGGAGCAATGTTGTCACAATGATGCAAGCCAGCACAAAGGGGAGCGTGGCCCATTTTAGCAGAAAAAGGTTGAAAATTGTTTATGGATTCTTGTCACTTACATTTGGCAAATTAATTTACAGTTGGCCAAAAAAGGAAAATTAGAAAATAAAACAAATAAGCTGGTGTGAGAATGAACAAGCACACTACTGAAAATGAGGATGAACTGATAATACTTAAATAAATCGAAGAAAATTCAAAAATGCAAATGCAAATTCAAAACCGTACCTCCCAAGAAATGCAGGAAGTCACAGAGCCGTTAAAATGCAGAAAAATTCTGAGTAATCAAAATTTCTTTAAAATTCACTCCACTAATGAACATTCCCCTGAAATATATCAAGAAAAAAAATGTTAGGAACACATCAAAATAATGCAAAAAGCAGAGTGAAAATTGAAACTTTATGCATAGAAGTCTCTGAAACATAAAGTTTGGCTCATTTCAAGCAAAACAAGTAAAAAAAAATAGTGAAGTTTAGCAAAGGGTAACAGAAATACTTAACATTGTTTTAGCTTCGCTCAATTTTAATAAAAACACCTAAGAAAAACTCTGAAAGCACAAGAGGCAACTAAACAGGGGCCTCAAATATAAGTATCAAACTACAGAAAAGTACAAAGAACAGGGGCGGAGCTATAGCAGTTAACCACCATTTGTCGAAAAATTATATAGTGTATATAGATAGCAGCAAAACCAAAAATTTTGACAAAAAATGTTCAAGGATGTTCAAAATTATACAGTGTATATGTATATATGTATAAAAAGTGATGTATAATTTTCTAGACAACATAATATAATTTTCGGGCAAAATGTGTTCAACTAATTACGGGCCTATGTGGTTGAACACACTACCGAAATTCCTGATTTTGCCACTTCGAATAATACTGCAATATCCCACAAAAGAATAGCTCTTCTCAGAGGCGGAGGGAGTATAGAAGCTACGGGTTCAGCGAACAGTAACTTTAATTTAAACCATATATTTGTGGGAAAATATCCGTTCAAATTATTAATTTAAAATTCAATAACTTAAAAGGCTTAGAATCATAAACTCATAAACTTCAAATTTTGGCTCCGCCTCTACTCTTTTATATCTCTTATGAATCAAACAGAGCTTTACAAAAATTCCTGATTTTGCCACTTCGAATAATACTGCAATATCCCACAAAAGAATAGCTCTTCTCAGAGGCGGAGGGAGTATAGAAGCTACGGGTTCGGCGAACACAGTAACTTTAATTTAAACCATATATTTGTGGGAAAATATCCGTTCAAATTATTAATTTAAAATTCAATAACTTAAAAACTTAGAATCCTAAAATCATAAACTTCAAATTTTGGCTCCGCCTCTACTCTTTTACGTCTCTTATGAAGCAAACAGAGATTTAAAAGAAGCGCTAAAATTTTAGGAAAGAATTTGAGGGATACTCAATTTTACAACAAAAAACAGAACATTTCTGAGGAATGATAAACAGAACCAGCAATTCTAAACAGGGATTCAAATAGAACAAATGAAAAAGGAAAATCAAGACTAAAACTATAGGCTATAGGTAGTATGAATGAATGAAGTGTACCTGAAGAGAAAAGAATTAAGAGAAGCAGAAAGGGTTTATGAGTAAGAAACTTATAGTAGAAATGAAAATGAAGAAAGCTAAAAAAGGGAAGAAGAGGAAAGGAAGGTGCTAAGTAGGTGAGGCTCTTATTCATTGCTAGCTGTACCTTTTTACCAATCTCAGCTGACATGACCACTGGGCTGAGCCAGAAATTTCATTAAGGGGCGGAGCCAGAAATTTCATTAAAGTGCTGTAAACATATAAAAATTAGATATATCGAAAAGTTAAGAGAGTAAATTTATAGTAATATACATAAAATAAAAAAAATTATTTAAGAATATAATATAATTTTCCGGCAAAAGACACCCCTAATTTAGTGTGGCTCCGCCACGGCCTGTTTCGCCAAGTTTCTCCAAAGATTAAAAGTATTTTTTTCTATAAATATTTCCTTTTCCCAACCTAAGTTATTTGGCCAAGCTTTTTGGGGAAAAAAAAAGGTATTTTTTGGGAAGAAGCTGTCCTAGAAGCAAAAAAATATAGTTTCTTCCCAAAGTAGTTTTGACTTTTCTTATTACCAAAAATATTCTTAACAAAATAACGTTACTTATTTTAAACTTAATACTTTGGTATTAATGTATAATAAGTATTTTTTCTTATTTTTAGGATAATATTCTAATATATAATGACTTTAGTAGTGAATATTTTTATATTTGTTGAATGATTTTTAATATATTTAAATCATATTATATGAATTAAATTACTTTTTAATTTTTTTCATATTTTACTGAAATAAAATGAAAAAAATTAATTACAATCTTTAATGATAAAATTTTTGAGATTGTTTATTTACTTATAATATTAAGTATTAAGTAAATCCATTCATGTCCTTGTTCGGAATTTGATACTTAAAAATATTTTTTTGAGAAATTTGGCCAAACAGAAATTATTGTTTAAATTATATATACTTCAGTTTATAATGAATTTCACCATTATAAAATAAATAATTTAAGTTATATATACTTCAGTTTATAAAAAATTACTCTTTCATTTGTCTTTGTCTACTGTTCATCCTTGACCTTCTTTCCGAACTCCTTAACACCGGAACACCCGCCATGAAGGTCACTCAAAATAACCTACTCGAGCTTCACCCTTTGTACTGTACCGTCTAAAAAGAGGTTCGCTAGCCTTTTTCTTTTCCTGCACCTAAAAGTTGTCTTAGTTCCCTTTTTTTTTTTAAAAGACCTAAGCTTGAAGTAGAATAGACCTGAATTTTAAAGAAAAATATATAATTTTAACCGCTTGCAAAAATAATAACCGACAGAATATTATATATATAATATTAAATACATATAATTATTTAAAATCTCCCAAGTAGGGGTTAACAATCGACCGCTCTACCACTGAACTACTGCGGAATAACGGACTTAATGTTGGAAACCGACTCTCGTTCTTTGGACCAACCTATGACCGAATAAAAATGATACTTTATGACTAGCGATTACAATTAATTTGACTTCCAATTTTGAATTGTTTTACATCGAATTCAAATTGTTTCTGTTCTTTTTCAACGATTTAATTGCGGAATCTTAACGTAGTGTTCGCCCGTAATTATTGCCGGTTTTGGAAAAGCTAAAGCGCGTCAAGTGCCTCGTATGTAACGGCCGTTATTTTTGACATTTAAGATGCTTTCAGTTTGTTTTTTTTGGTATGCCATATTAAGTAAAATAATCTCCGTATAAAAATTTAATCCGTCAAATATCATGTTTGGTTGGTCAATTTAATTTACTCCTACCTAATACATGGATTAGTTATACCTCATATGAGGGATTAATTAATACCAAGGAAAGGAAAGGATTACTAATCCCGGGATTAGCTATACATGGATAAGACTTAAAATTACTAAATCCAGACTTATACATTGCATAATTAATATGAACTAAACACTTGATAAAAAATAATCCCAGCACTACAATCCCTGCATTACTAATCCCTGCATTATTAATCCCTGCCTTACTTGTGTTCGTACCAAACGATCCCTTATCGAATTTGACTTCCGTATCCTATGAGCAAGTGAAATTCACGGACTAATGATATCATTACACATAGATTAATTGACGTTGTATGTACCAATTAGGAAGGCGCGTGTTATGGAGATGCTTCCTATCGCGTGGAGCTTTTGGAGAAAAAATCGAACAAGGGAAAAAATATAACTGCCGTTACTAAATGACAAAAGAATGTACGGTAAACGGCAAACAGATTTACTAAATTTGTCCTTAAATTTTTGTGCAAAATAAAAATTACTTTAAACAAATCAGATTAATTTTAAATAAAATAACTCTACTAAGCATTTATACTTGGCTATTCATATTTATTTAAATTTAAACAGTTCAATCTTTGAGGGGTCGTTTGGTAGGTTATACTAAGTAAAATAATTCCTGTATAAAAATTTAATCCCTCCAATATAATGTTTGGTTGCTCAATTCAATTTATGCATAACTAATACATGGATTACTTATACCTGTATTACTAATACCTGCATTACTAATCCCTTATTACAGTTCGGATTGGAGTTCCGTCTAATATTAGAATATTTTTTTTACCACTTTCCCTGATAAAGAAGAAAAAAATACTCGAAAAAAGGGTCGAATTAAGACAGACGCCGATCAAATTAAGGGGTCGTTTGGTAGGTTGTACTAAGTAAAATAATTCCTGTATAAAAATTTAATCCGTCCAATATAATATTTAGTTGCTCAATTCAATTTATGCATACCTAATACATGGATTACTTATACCTCATAAGAAGGCTTAGCTAATACCAAGGAAACCAAGGGATTACTAATCCCTGCATTAACTATACCTGGATAAGACCCTAAAATTACTAAATCGCCCCTCAAATCCTGTTCCTAAATTTCTTTATATACAGAAAGAAGAATATTTAAGGGTATAATTATAAAGAAGATTTTGTACAGTTTTAAACGAAACACAAGCTTAGATTATACATTTCATAGCTAATTTTTAATATAATGAACCAAATATTTGGTAAAAAATAATCTCAGCACTACAATCACTACATTACTTGTGTTCGTACCAAACGACCGATGAAGTTCTTGATAATTACGTATTATGCTTTTAAAATTATAAGTTAATAGTTTCTTGTGGAGCCATCTCTGTCAATATTAACGACTAGTGTTTCTTTATTAAAAGATAAAAAGGGAATAAGAAATGGGCTTCTTTTTCATTTTTATTTTTACTTGCACTTTTAACATAACTTGGATTGTACTCTTTGAATATCTTCCTTCCAAAATATTATTCCCTTTAATTTTAATAACTTTAAAAACAATATAATAATGTAGGTAGATCTTTATATTTCAATTTTAGTCCGATGGTTACAAATTAATCCTAAATTTGTTATCATTTAAATAAGTCATCATTTGAAGCAACCCATAATTTTCCTAAAATATATGATAGGTTGGTTAGTTGGTAGCAATTTGTATTTGGAGTGATGTGTAGAGAGTGCAGTTTGTCATAAGTGGAAAGCGCCTATACGTAATGGCTTAATATGTTATTTTTATTTTCTTGCTCGAGCCTTTCTGCCGAAGATGAAGAGGGANTTTATTTGCTTAGTGTAAACACAATGTTGTACTATTTTTAAGTTCCCATACTAATTAATCACAGTAATTTAGGGTTCACTTTGACATTTGAGATTAAAAAGGAAAAAAGATCACATCTAAAGCATTAGTACATGATCTTTTAAATAAATTAAAGTGCATGATGCCTTTGTATACCATATCTTAGATGTCTTCTATTATCATAATTGCAATCACGTCCCAGACTAAATGAGTAGTGCTTAGGCTCGTTTCGAACGCGTAGACAGCGGTAGAGATACCCCCCTGAATTCCTCTTCTTTGTTTGTTCCCAATTTCATTTCCAGCAAGACATGTTGACTTTTAGGCACTCATCTTTCTATTTCTTACAATCTATTAATTTATTATTTTATAGTTCTTACAATGTAGACAGGATAACTCTAAAAAAGTTTCGAGCTGTCAATGACATGGAACAACGTTTACCATTGCCAAACAGAAAGTCCTTGTTTGACCCTTTTAACCGGTCCGATCTGGCTGTGCTTTGGATATTACTCCACTAATTATGTAGCTATCTTTTTCTGCATTAAGGGGTCGTTTGATAGGCTGTACTAAGTAAAATAATTCCTGTATAAAAATTTAATCCGTCCAATATAATATTTAGTTGCTCAATTCAATTTATGCATACCTAATACATGGATTACTTATACCTCATAAGAAGGCTTAGCTAATACCAAGGAAACCAAGGGATTACTAATCCCTGCATTAACTATACCTGGATAAGACCCTAAAATTACTAAATCGCCCCTCAAATCCTGTTCCTAAATTTCTTTATATACAGAAAGAAGAATATTTAAGGGTATAATTATAAAGAAGATTTTGTACAGTTTTAAACGAAACACAAGCTTAGATTATACATTTCATAGCTAATTTTTAATATAATGAACCAAATATTTGGTAAAAAATAATCTCAGCACTACAATCACTACATTACTTGTGTTCGTACCAAACGACCGATGAAGTTCTTGATAATTACGTATTATGCTTTTAAAATTATAAGTTAATAGTTTCTTGTGGAGCCATCTCTGTCAATATTAACGACTAGTGTTTCTTTATTAAAAGATAAAAAGGGAATAAGAAATGGGCTTCTTTTTCATTTTTATTTTTACTTGCACTTTTAACATAACTTGGATTGTACTCTTTGAATATCTTCCTTCCAAAATATTATTCCCTTTAATTTTAATAACTTTAAAAACAATATAATAATGTAGGTAGATCTTTATATTTCAATTTTAGTCCGATGGTTACAAATTAATCCTAAATTTGTTATCATTTAAATAAGTCATCATTTGAAGCAACCCATAATTTTCCTAAAATATATGATAGGTTGGTTAGTTGGTAGCAATTTGTATTTGGAGTGATGTGTAGAGAGTGCAGTTTGTCATAAGTGGAAAGCGCCTATACGTAATGGCTTAATATGTTATTTTTATTTTCTTGCTCGAGCCTTTCTGCCGAAGATGAAGAGGGATAAACGGTCTGCCAAAGCTGTGGGATGTAAAAATATATTGATAGGAGAGCATTCCACCTTAGAGAGAAGCCTCCGGGCGAGCAGTGGCGGACGAAGCGAAAGCGAGAATGTTCGCTTGAGTAACGCAAGTATTGATGAGAATTCAATGCCCCAAAAACCTAAGGGTAGGCGGGGTGAGAAAATTAATTTGCCTTTTTTATTTAGTGTTCATTGTCGAATCGGATGCTTAACCCCGCCCCCAATCCCGGGGATTCATTATGCAAAGATACGCCGATTGATTGAGTGCTGAAATTATTCATTAATAACTAATAATGAGCAACGTAAAATTTCTCAACGACCAAAAAATAATAAAAGAAATAGCCAACACCGAGCTATAAAGAACTGATGGTTTTCAAAATTGGAAGAAAATTTATTTTAACAAGAAATTATTCAAACAAATTAAAGTATAAATTTCATATTAGTTAGTTAAACAAAGTCTTTTATATAAGGAAAACTAAAACCAAATAAATGATATTCACTTTCTTCACTTCGAAGATAAGCAAATAAGTAGTTGTGTCAGTCTAGTTTGCACTATCTGCAAATGCACATGACATATTATTATTATTATTATTATTATTATTATTATTATTATTATTATTATTATTATTATTATTATTATTATTATTATTATTATTATTTTGTCCTTGTTAATTCATGCAGATCTGGTAAAAGATAAAAAACAATGAAAATTGAAAATTCATATGGATGATACTAACGATCTCAAGATATATATAGAATTCTGCGGAAAGCCGTATTCGATGAAAGTCGTATGTACGGCCGATGGCTCTGATGGGTGGTTTTGCTAGAATAGGTAATAATGAGATCACTGTTTTAGTAAATAATACGAAGAAGGATAGTGACATTGATCCACAAGAAGCTCAGCAAACTATTTACTAAAAGACTCTTTGTGTATATATTAGAGATATAATTACTCTTAATATTATATTTAAATATTAAAAATTCATAGAGTCGATGCAGATTAATTTGAGATTGAGACGTAATAATTATTATTTTTAAGTGTTTTTTTTTTTTGTTAAAAGCTTTCAACAAACTAGAGAGTCCTTAAATTGAGAAGAAAAATGTCAATATAAAACAAGATTATATGAGGTCATGTTATCAGAAAATTGGGGTAGCAGCACATGGGAATGTACATGCAAATCTAGAAGTAAGATTACTTACATTAGACTATACATTATATGCATCAAATCCAATATTCCCTAAGAAAATGCCTAATAAGCAAACTATAAAGAGGTTTTTTTGCCTAAATTCAAATAAGTGCTCTATTGCGGTAATTAGTTATGTTGCTCGAACTCTTCAAAAGTATCATCGGGTACATATCAGATCCTCCTAAAGTAATATATTTTTGGAGGATCTGACACGAGTGCAGCAATATTTTAGAGAGTCCGCAACATAGATGATAAGCACCATCGAAGGGTACATATCAGATCCTCCAAAAGTAATATATTTTTGGAGGATCTGACACGAATGCAGCAATATTTTAGAGAGTCTACACAACATAAATGATAAGCACCGTACTACTAGACAATGACCCTTTTCTTAATTCTTAGACACGTTCCAAAAAGAAATCATCTACCTTAATTTACGTGATGTTGTTTGATTGATATGTTGTCTAAAAAGAAAAATCCAAATTTTAGACTACAACTTTAAATATGGTATGATAAACTATATAAAAGTATGTCATTAAAAATAAAATTAGAAAAAAAAATTAAATTATTTTTAAATACTATATAAAATTTTATCTCTTTTTAAATCAGACAAATAAAAAAATAATACTACATAAAATGGAACAAAAAAAGTACTAATATTTTCTTGCCATGAGGTTAATTAGAACTACTCTAAGTAAATTTATTATCATATTTACTTTCTTCTAACTCCCTTGAAGCTGGACCTATTATTAATTTATTATCATATTTTCTCTATACCAATATAGGTTTTTAGGTCAAATTCTTCTACTCTAGTTTATAACTGCACCCTCCATGTGTATACATTATATAAAAAATTAATTCAACATGTCATATAAATTGTCATTAATTTAGGTATTCGATATCTACTTCCTAATTCCAATTTTTTCTTATGTAATGGAAACGCCTTACAATCTGAAGTTTTACGCTTCAGGGAAAAAATGTTCTTGGTGGATGCGGTTCTTCGATCTCTGCTTTTGGGGGCGGGAGTAATTGACCAGGCACCGAAATAAGCTGTGACTTATAAACAGGAAGATGAGGAGATAAGCGGCGAAGGATATTCATGATATTCGGAAAGATTTATGTTCATTCGCTTTGCTCGCAGAGCGGTATACCGAAAAAAAGGCCTCTTCTCTTATCAGTCCTTTCAGTCAGTTCATTTTCGGTTAGCTACTTAGGATGAATCACACAGAAATAGCGGATTAGCTCTTCAAGAAACTGCTCGTCCCATACTTTCTGCCCTTCTTATATGTGTGGAACCTGATCTTTTTCGGTTCCAGCCGTATGAAATAGGAAGAGCAAGATTGTGAGTAGTTAAAACTTAAAAAGAGTTAAATTTAATAACTTAGTTGAGATAAAGTTAAATCGAAATATTAACATAATTTCGATAACCTGTTTGAATTGATGTTTTTGAAATCTCAACAGCATAATAACGTATCTCATTTATCTCGCCAAATTTTATAAGAATTGGAAATTAGACTTTTATTACAGTAATAAAAACCAAATTTAAACGTCAACTAAAAGATTTTTCTCAAACTTTTCCTTCAAAATTTGAAACCAAAATCAAAATTTCATAATTTTGGACGTGCCTATGTGTGGTTGTCACGTAAATAAAAAAGGGAAAAAAAAAAAAAAAAGTTGAACTGGAGGTCACGTGGAGAGAGCGTGCGAGCAAGTACGAACCCATGTTCTTTTTAAGATGGGCCCACAAGCACGTTAGCCACGTGGCAGCAGGGAAGTGGAGCCCACAAGAAAGACGAATCCAACGTGGCGATGCCAGCTTGGCAGTTGCCCAAGATCAGGCCCTAGGACAGAGGTCACGTGACTTTGTTTAGGGATTTGAGCCTCAACTTTTTTTCCCATTTAAAATATACTTTATTTAGTTGTTAAGATCTTGACAAGAGACATGATTCTTGCGTGGGCTTGCTACTTAGATGCTTTCGACAGTTATTCGCGGTAAAGTGTCACTTTGACGTGGTGGAAGTCATCAGTTCGAGTCCAAACAACTGTTTATTAAAAATATAAGCCTCTACAAAGTCATAATATCATGTATGGGGATTGACGCCTGCCCAGTGACGGAAGGTCAAGAAAGTTGGTGACCTGATGATAGAGGAGCCGGCGACTGAAACCCCCGTGAACATATATAATTATTTTAGTGTCGGTTTGAAAATAATATTGTAATTATACAATCTAGTAATTATATGATATATAATTATAAAGTCACATTATTTGTTTTAACATAATTGTAATATAATTATCTGTGATATGTTTGATTGCATAATTATAATTAAATAAGTAAATATTTTGTATTCTAAAATAAAAATTAAAGATTTTTTTCGGGGTGAACATGTAAGTAAGTTTTACGACAAATATATGTATATATAAGACGTGAAAATGAGTGTTTATTTTAAAAATACATATTTTTCTGTAAAATATATTAAAGAATTATAAATTAGTAACTAATACTGTAAAGAATAATCAGTATCTCTCAAACAAATAAAATTTTATCTTGAATTAAATCATAATAAAAAATCTAATAATTGTTTATCAACTCACATGAATATAATATGAAATTCATGATTTGTTTATTTTTTTAAATTAAAAAAGAAGAAGATAAATATGATTTTAAAAAGGACTTCTCTATAATAAACATTTATACTAATTAGTAGAACATTAAACTATTTATGGAAAAAAAATACCAACACTATTATCAATCTATCTACAATATAATTTATACAGAAACTCGTTATTATGAACCCAATAATTATTTCAAATTATCATAATAATCAACCAAAATTCTTCCGATAAAATAATTATTTCAATAAAGATAAAAAGGGAAGGAAAATAGCAATATACCAAGTCATTGAGTTCATTACTATCACCAATACACCAAACTACAAAGTACTATAAGGGAGCAAGAATGTGGCTTCGCCTGGGATAAAGCTTTAATCGCCCCCCGGG
>MCJB01017356.1:41809-54789 GCA_002018475.1 Nicotiana obtusifolia | reverse complement strand
TATATATATATATATATATATATCTATATATATATATATATATATTTAAACCCCTCCCAAAATAGGAGGATCTATAGTGTTTCCACACTTTCCCTCCGGCGTGACTCGAACCCTGGACGTAATGGTCGTGGGTGGAGGTACTTTTACTGACTGGGCAAGCCTCACTTGTCCAAGATGGATATTCATTCTTAGGTTGGCAGCATATGAAAGGGTACAAGATACTTAAATGGCAAATGAGAGTAGCTCCCATTTGTTTTTCATATGTGCAACTTCTGCAGAAATATGGTCCAAGATACTTAAATGGCTGAGCATATTCAGGGTACCCATGGATTGGAAGAGTGAGCTGGATTGGGCTACAACTCACTGCAGGGGAAGAAGCGCTAAGGCTGCGGTGTATAGGATGTGCTTGGTTGCTGCAGTCTATTTTCTCTGGCAAGAAAGAAACATTAGAGTTTTCCAGCAGCAACAGAGATGTGCAACTGCTATTGTTCGAGAGATAGTACAAGAAGTATTTTACAGAGGAGAGTCAAATGGTTCGGTTATTCCTCGGGATGAATCGAGAGAAATTTGAATCAGAGCTCTGGATTTTTGTTCATCCTTTGCTTAATAATATCTCGGAGTTTATAGCGAAAACTCGATATATCTGCTATACGACCAAGAACTAAAACATGTCGATGGTTAACTAATTGACGGGCTTCGAGAAAAGTTGAAGTCATACCCAATCGAAAAAGGATGTTATTGCAATTTTTGTTTTTCTTCTAGACGAATACGATATTGAAATTTGTTCCCGAAACGCGATTGGTTTCTAAGATCACTTCCGGTCCTAAGTTTTTTATTAGTTAGTCCTGATAAAGCCCCCAGGCCGCGTATTTTTTTGAAATATGAAGCCACGACTAACAAGGACTTTGCAGATGCTAGATTTCTATCCAAAGTAATTTTATAGGCTGAGAGAAAGAATATATGTAATTGTGATACTGAGGTTGGAGGATAGTAGTAGATAGAAGACAGAGGACTCTGAGGCGTGAAGCTCAAGACTCGGATTTGTTATGTTCTTGTACTGTATAGATCTTTTACTTGCTGTATAACATACATTACTTACCAAAAAAAGAATGTGGCTTCGAGTTTAAGGAGAAATTTGACAACATGATAGAATCTTCCTTTTTTAAAAGATAATATTTGGAAAAGAAAAAAAGGAAAGAATTTAGAAAGCCATCTGATGACTACATGATGTAATTACCACCAATTCTCAACCCCTTGAGAATTGGAAAGTGTAATTGACTTCCCTCAATTATACCCATACTTGCCAAACAAACAGGCCAAACTGCGTAATTACACCCAAAACTCATAACCTGTAGAGCCATTGTTGGCTAACATGACCAAGAAATTGAGGACCAACTGTGACATAAGGTCTAACCTGCTTGGGTAGGTCTTGATGGATTAGGCCTGATTGGCGAACATGTTCAGTATCTAGTCAACTGATTCACTCAAGAAAGACAAAACACAACCAATTGATCATAGTTCTGGAATAAATAAACTGTAAACATGTTTGGCTTAGCCAACGATGAGAAGATAAAGGATTAAAAACTTCATGTTGTCCCATGCAACCATGCAGCTAGGTTTATTTTCATCAGCAATAATCTTTCTAACAGCATTAGTCCTCGAATCTAATAGAGATTAAACTGCTGTCTGAGACATTATAACAAATCTAGCCGACAATGGTAACTCATCTTCTGGAATGAACCAAATCCTTAAAAGAGCATAGAGCAGATTAACCACATGCTAGAAGTGAGTAAATGAAGATCAGCTCATACTTGAACTGTGAAAAGAAAGGTATAAACGGAAAGGGACACTCATCAAGCTACAGTTTGTTCTTTTATTTTGCCTGAGGATGAGATGCAATGAAATCGACAGCTAAATTTATCGAGTGGATCTTGTCAGCTTCATTGTCAGGAATCTCAAACGCAAATTCTTCTTCAAGGGCCATCACGATTTCCACGGTGTCTAAACTATCTAAACCAAGATCATTTTGGAAGTGAGCATTTGGGACAACCTGCCAAGTAAATGTAAAATGACATCTGTAAATATAATAGTAACAGTAGTACTTCATGAAACTAACAAAGAATGAAATGCAGAAAAAAACCTCAAAGATCACAAGTAAACCGAAACTAAAGACTACAAATTCGGACAGCCATTTTTGTCAGGAAAAGGATATGCATCCAGGCTGAAACAGGCATTGTCAGTGGTCTCCACGAAGCAACATTTACATAGACATCAGCAAGACCATAAGCACGTAACAGAAACATTGGTAGCATCACTAACAACAAAAATTAACAAGCAGTCACGGACATTCCAAGAATGTGTTGACGTGAAACAGAACTGGAAGAGGATTTTGGGAGATGGGATAGACATGGCAAACAAGGGGGAAATTGTTGGTGTGGAGATAGTAAGTGTGTTAAGAGGTGTCCTTCCCCAACATTTTGAGTGTCATGCCGGAGAAAGATGACTCTGCAACACATCAGTAGAATCCATGAAAGACATGTGCATTGGAAATCGTGGTTAGGAGGAATCTTTAGAGTTGGAAGATGAACGAGTTTCAAAACCTGGTGGAACTACTTCACAAGCACATCATACCAAATGATACACCAAACTCATGGAGATGAAGGGTGAAGACTGAAAAGGGACAGTTTGTTTATAGTCGAATATTACAGTCATAAATTCCTAATTAGAGAAGATTCAGACTTCCCTAACCAAACAAATTGGATCCTTTGGACATCCACGAAGGTGCTTTTTTCTGACGGGTGGCAGCTAGAGATGCGATACTGACAACAAAAACCTTAAAAAGAAGAGAATCGCTTATGTGTTGGTGCTTCATATGCATATATTCGAGTGAAGCCATATATCATATCCTCTGCAGTACAAGGTGGCGTTGTGTTTGTGGCGGCTGGCCCTGGATTGGTTTAGAATGCAGTGGTGATGTCAGGCAACGTGAAGAAAGTGCTACATAGATGAGCTTTTAGAAGGACAAAGGTCTAGGGCATGGATGTCCGGTTAGCTCTTGTGTGGGTTGTAAGATACTTGGATAGAAAGAAACAGAAAATCCTTGGAAGGAGTAGACTATGCTTTTGTTAATATAAGGGATGATTTTTTATGTTTTGGTTTCTCTTGGTGAAACCATAAAATTCTTATTTATATCTAGACTGGGCATCTTTTATTAAGAATCGTATATTGAGTAAGTTCTCTACTTTTTTGGTATATGGCTTGCATAGGAGGTTCTCCATAATTGATAATTATTTACCTTGTCCAAAAAGCACAATGGAGAAATTGCTCCCTGAAACTAACCACCAACACTTATTTTGACAACGGAAACTAACCACTAACACTAAAATACATAATTACACTGAGATTTAACTATTGAAGTTTTCCTCTTAGTTTAAGAAATCTTTTAATTTGTATTTCACATCTACATATTTACTTTTTACGGAAATATGAGGGTTAAAAATTTAGAGTCATACTATGACAAGCTCTCCATTTCCTTTTTGTGCTCTTCAACTCTTCCATAAGTAAACTTCCTACTAGAATGTTAAAATATAAATTTTAGAACGTTAGTTAAGAATATGTGCAGAGTTTTTTTTTTTTTTTTTTTTTTTTTTTGTGCAGAGCTCAATACAAAAATTGGACATTGTCTACATCAATACAAATATTACAAGTATATTGAGTGTAACGCTGGCAAATAGGCATGTGTAGTATTCATTATATTATCAATTCATTAGAATATTTCTTCTCTTATCCACTCTTCACATGATAACAAAGCATTTATGAGAGAATAAACCTAAAAAGCAGTGTCATCCCAATTCCCCCTATGATGCCCTTGTCATAGACTCGGAACACCGCTTTTAACTTTTGAAATTGATAGAGATTCTACTTATTCTGAACTCTTTCATTTCAACAGAGCTCGATAAGAATCCTTTTTTTTTAATAATGAGAACTCATACAAGAATCCTATTCATCAATGACCTCAAGAACTTGTTGCTATGGAAGATGTTGTCCTCTCTATTTGTTGTATTTCCTTGCTAGAGCTAGAGTTCAGAACCGATAACACTTCACCATATTGTACACTAGATTTATACTATTAACTTAAATATGCACAATGGATATAAGGGCGAATTGCAAGTTACCTCCCTATGATATTTAGCAGCAGATTAGCTCCCTACCTCATTGCTCGTATCTCTCCGTCACTCTAAATGATGGAGTGATAGCTCATAATAACACTAGTATAGAAACTACAAGGTAACAATCTGCATCTTTATCACTATTTAAAATTACCACCTAACATTGTAAGAATGAGTAAACACAAAGTGCAGTGGACTGGGGCTTTTAGACCACAAAGAGGTAATGAACCAATTTCTTCGCCATAGATGGGCAATCCACAAGTTGCTGAACCACAACGAGGTCATATTCATTATTCGTAACTTTTGCTGCATTTTGTCTTACCTCCAGTCAGATATCAGTTACCAGTTCCCTGAGGCTGAATCAATCTTAAAGCTGATTAATAGATAGACATCAGCATCCTTTTGAGCGTCCACTGACTCCACTCAATACCAGAATTTAATCAAATTTCATTAGTTGCAGTACAGCTCCTATTTTTATCTTCTCAACTCTAAAATCAAAAATCCATCACTATATTCTCTAGCTAAAAAGATAGAATCACACTATCCTCGAGAAAAATTTACACACAGTATAAACCAAAAAGGACCAGCAGCCTTACAACAAATTAAGGCCCAGTGGCGGAGCTAATGGAGGGAAGGGGATCCAATTCGTTGCAAAAGTTTACCGTACAAATAGGGAAAACTAATCTTTTTTATATATAAACTGTTGAATCACCTTGATATAAGGAAAAAGTCTAGTGAAATGGCAAAATGGGTTCAACAGGTTCAAGTTCAAATGACAAGCGTGACATTCTAGTATTTTTCTGAATTCCCTTGTATAAGTTCCTGACTCCACTACTATTAACAACCCATGGATAACGTTAAAAACACAAAACAGAAGTGTAAACAAAACATTCCCATGCCTAAATTAGCCGGAACCTGAATAAAACCCTAATTTCACTTCAAGTCATTTCCTGAGTAACAAATTATAAGTACTGTATATATATACACATAATGAGAAATGTTAGAAAAAATACCTTGGAAGGATCAACTTTTTGGAAGTTTTTGACGACGTTGATGACGCGATCTCTGACTTCATCCTTATCGAGAAATGAGCCTCTTACTTCGTCAGAGAACTGACGCCTGAAAAGCTGACTGAATGAACCTCCAATTAGCCTAGGGTTTCGAAGTTGTGCCGGCCGAGCTTCCACTCTCACGTACTTCAACAGTGCGATTCTCGCCGCCATTGAGAATGATGAGAAAGAGAGAGAAGAAGGCCAAAGATTATGGAGAGAGATGAATAGCCACGAGAGAACTTTAGGCGACTTATAAATCGGACATAAACTGCAATTAAATGCGATTAATAAAGCGTTTTTAGTGGTATTTTACATTGTTGTTGTTGTTGTAAAGCGCAGTGACTTGATACGATTTATAAGTCGCAATCATGGACAGACAGGAAAGATGGAGATTTGAAGAAGTATAATATAAATCAAATAGGAGGCTCGTTTGTAAATCAGCACAAAGCTATTAATCCAATCCGATCCAAGATGAGTAACCGAGTTCTTCTTCCTATGGTTGGCACGAGAATCCCTCTCAAAGGGGAAGAATCTGAAGGAATATGATATTCTCTTGTTGATCCTCAATAGTTTACATGATCCCTATTTATAGTGCTAGAATACAAATCATTAGTATAGAAACTAAATCAAATCAATGTAGAATATGAAATAATAAAGATACTTTCCTAATATAAAATATATTCTCCTAATATAAAATATACTTTCCTAAAATATATTCTCCTAATAGTCCCCCTCAGCTTGAACGTGGGTAGGCTGAAACGTTTAAGCTGGATCGAAACGAGTCAAATACGTATCTCGGGAGTCCTTTATTAAAGATGTCCGCATACTGTGATGAAGACGGCACATGAAGAACTCGAATGTGACCGATCTGAACTTTCTCCCGAACAAAGTAAAAAATTTCAATTGCACAAGGAAAAGAAACTAGAATCCTATTAAAAGAAAAATTCTTATTCTAAAGGAATACAATAAAGAAAGTTTATGCCTATGAAGAAAAGGAAAACAAGAAATTCTTTCTGATAAGAAATAATAAATCATATTTTAAGAAGAAAAGAATTTTGATTTCTTGAAAGCTGATTTTTGTGGTTTTACAGCTAATAAACTGTTGTTTTTGACTTTAAAAAAATGGCTAACGGTAGTGCTCTACACGGTATTTTTGGGGCAGTTTTGTTGCGTTTTTTTGACATGTTTCGAAGCTAAGTTTCAGCTTCATTTTGGTTGGTTATTGTTTTTTGATTTCCTTTTTATTTTCTTTTTAAATGTAATAAATAGACAAAGTAAATACTACTCTTAAATAAAATTATACTTTTTTTGAAACTTCTCTTTCTTTGTAACTGAAGAAAAAAACTTATACGAAAAATGTGACCTTTTTTTTTGTGATTTTGATTTTCTTAAACAAAACCTATAAAAGAAGAAATAAGAGCTAAAATATATAGATTTAATTTAAAATATATTATATTTACATACTAGAAAGTGATGAAAAAATTAAATATGGTGAAAATGGTACTGTAAATCCATTGTAGGATGAGCGCGTCGAGTTCCGACCACGCGGCAAAGGTAGGATCGGTTTCTTCGGGTGGTTTGGTGCCATCGATGTGATCAAGTACTTTGTAGGCACGGACGTGTAGCTTGAATAATTTGACCCAAGAAGAGTATGAGACCGTCTTGCCATCAAGAATACGAATCTTGTTGTTGATGTTGGTGACCGTATAGGCTGGGTGTAGTGGTTGTTTGTCGGCAATGGGGTTGTTGTTGTTAATAGTGGCCGGTTCATCACCCATGATGAGGGGATGGGCGAATAAAAGAAAAAAATTAGTGTAGAAAGGCTCTGATACCATGAAGGAATATGATATTCTCTTGTTGATCCTCAATAGTTTACATGATCCTTATTTATAGTGCTAGAATACAAAAAGACCAATAGGGATTAGTATAGGAACTAAATCAAATCAATGTAGAATATGGAATAATAAAGATACTTTCCTAATATAAAATATATTCTCCTAATATAAAATATACTTTCCTAAAATATATTCTCCTAATAGAATCTGATTCGATCTCCGGGCTTATAACCAATCTATGAACAATGGTCCGTCTCGTCTAGTTGGTCTCCTTCTTGGCATCAAGAGTCGTCAGTACTGAAAAGGCCCAACATTGGTTTTGTTTGAAAACTACCAAGTGGCATTCATTCAATCAAATCTTTTATGCCTATGCCAGCCCAAACTAATTGACTTTTTTGGAAAGAATGAATCGTTATCGATACGATAAGGGGCTGATTTGTTGACCGTAACGAACTTGACTCTGCCCATGAAAAAAAAAGGGCAGGAAGACCTTTGACCTAGGCTGGGGAGGGATTGGGGTCGCTTTTCTTTACGACTCGCCCTTTTTTTGGTTGAAGTAGCCATGACTTTGGTCGTAGTCAGTTTAAACCCATAAACCCAATCCACTTGCAGCCATGTTGATCAAACTCTTCTCTTTCTTTGTCCACGCTAAGATTTCACTCTGTTTATTCTTAAAATCGAGTAACAATTGAATTTATTCGTAGTGCTAAGGATGCGCGAATCAATTTGATACAATGCAAGATATAATGTAAATAATTTAGAAATCAAAAAGGGAAGTAATCAAACCACAACGGTTGAGTAACTGGTGATGAAACTTAAAAATAAATAGGCTTCATCAACAATAGCTAAGAACAGTAGCAATTTATAATATTTTGTCGTATGAATCTTGTCTCTTACAATGAAGGTCGAACGCCCTTCTTATAGGTAGATAAGAGAGCCATAAACATGGTAAAAGTCTAATTACATGGTAAATCCCTTTAATTCCGGGATGGAATATCCTAAAATGGTGTCTTAACGTCTATAACGGTTGAGATATTTACCGGCGAGATATCAGGAATTCGCGAGATATCCGGTTGAAACTGATCTTTTGTTACGAGATATCCCCTGGTCGGCCGATATCGGTCGACCCGTTTCGGTTGCTTCGGCCTTCGTACCCGATTTATTGACTTCGGACCGAGGCAGCCCGGCCATACGTTACGCCCGGGCCCGACTCCTCTCGATCAATCGATTGTACCCGACCCAATACACATTCCTTTCCTTTCCTAGCCTATTCAATGTGGTCATGGTAATGCGATTTACAAGCCTTTTCAATTCTCTAAGTATCTTTTTAAAATCTTACTCTTCATTTATAATGCTTAAATCGAGAATGACTTACTAAAAAAAATGGATTTCTCCCATACAGAAGAATGAGTTATTCTTCGATATAAGATGACACATATTTACGAAAGGTGTAAAAAGATTCAATTGATATATCAAAGTGAATTTTATGAGGGTATTGAATATGATTTATTCAGTTGTAAATTATAAAAATTTCTTAAAATAATCGATCGAACAGAAACATTAATGTCTTACGTAGACGGTTCACAATTCTATTTTGTCTCTTTTTTTTTTCTTTTAATTTTATGTTTATTACTATAATCAAGTCATCAACAAATTACTCCAATTAGTACTAGTATAATATGATTGCAGCAATAAAAGAAGAGATTTAAAAGGGAAGAAGAAAAATGTCAGGAATTATAAAGTTAGAATACCAATAAAATAAAAGAGGTATTCGTTTTTTTTTCATAGATACATATTAGAAGAAAAAAAAGAATATAAAAAATCATTGCTGATGAAAAAAATTTAATTCTTAGGCTCATATGACAATCCCTTGCTCTTTAGTTTCACTTAATTTACATTATTTCACAAAGAAAGAAAGAAAGAAAGAAATAAAATTTTGAAATTTATCTTAAATATAAATAATATTTATGTGGCTATAGATGCATGTCATTATGGTTAAAAAATTATTTAGACTTAAATTTTTTTTAAAAATAAAAATATGTCAATTTTAGTTAAATAAACTAAAAAAATGGTCGCATAAAATAGACTAATTCATTTGGCTAAGTTTCTGAATAATTGAAATTGCTTCCGTTTCTTATGTTTATCAAATTATCCTCACAAAACTTGCTCCATCTCTCAATTTGTAATTTTATTTTTTTCATTTTTTATTTAATAAAATATAAAACCTAATTAAAGTCTCATAGTAATAAAAATTTTAATTTATTTTATTTATTCAAAGTAGAACTAATCGTGTAAATGAATCTTTATGTATATATATATATATATCCCTTTTTGTAATTTAATACTTAAAAAAACACTCCTTGAAAAGAAGTGTCAAACACAAACTATTTTTCTAATATAACAAAAGTGTTCCTTATATTATTTAGCCAAATATTAATTGTTACTTTCCCAAAATATTTTGCTTAAACTCCATTTAACAAAAAGTATTTTTCAAAATAAACAGTATCTAAAAGCTTAACCAAAGATGTTATAGAGTGAACAAAGCTTGGGTTATATATAGAAGCTGATCCAGGACTTTAGCTCTATGAGTTTATTTAAGATTTTTAGTATTAGACTCATTACATATTTAAAGTTATGGGTTCATATCTTCTATTATTACAAATTTCGTGAATTTTTATAAATAAATTTATACCGCACAAGTCTTGGAGGTTTTTAATGCAGGTGAATCTTCATCAATATTAGGAGTTTTTGGATTGTTGTCTGATTCTGATGAAAGCTTAAGATCTTCTGATTCTTCCATCAACTGATTTTGATCTTTCTCCACCGACTTGGTTTCGTGGAGCTCTCCTGATATATGATCCTAAAATCCAAACAGAACTATATGAGTTGAGGTGCTGGTCAAATTGCTAGTCAATCCACATGATGGCAAGAAGAGAAATGTGGATGCATAACTGATTACACAAGTTAACAACTTTAGTCTGCCAAACCTCTCAAGACGACGCTGCTCATCATTTGGCATGACTGGTACTATGAATTCCTGGGCTGGTGGAACCGGCTGGGCTGGAGGTGCCCCCGGCATTGAAGTCCCTGCACTACCTGCTCAGGTGTACGGGCAACAGGGGTCCGATTGCCTCCCCCGACCTGTGAAGTAGTTGCGGCTGTGGTGACTGTAACCGCCTGAGCCAGGCCAGTGCAAACTGATAAGATCTGGGCCGAGGTCTCCTGAAGACCTGGAATCACAATAGGCACAGCCGGTGCCTGAGCCGTCTTCTTTCCCTTATATTAGATATAGTTGTTACTACTAGAGAAGCTGATTATACCTAATGTAAGGGAAGCATAACTGTAAAGGATATGCTCATAGATTACACAAAGCAGACTTAGAAACATGTAGAAAAATAGGAAGTGGACTCATCAAGCTACTCTCTTAAGAAAAGAGAAAAAGTTCAAACTGGAAAAGTACAGCGAACAACAGAAACATTTTAACAGTAGGCCTCCCAAATCCTGAAGTCACTAGTCGAAACAAGTACTTAGAGAATTCGAAATCTATTGGTTAATTCTATTTGCGGAACTAAAATACAGTGAAGAAAGCCAAAAATTAGAAGAGTGTTACACAGAAGAAAAAGTATAAGCACAACAACTTAAACAGGTAACTCCTAACTGGTAGTACTAATCTAAGTGGAAGCATTTATTGACCTCTTTCTACAAGCAAGTAGATTACATCTTATCCAAAGAACTAAGAATTATACACTGTAGTGAAAGTAAAAACTTCGAGAAACAATCCTTTTAAGTTATCAGTTATAAACAAAACAAGAGAGGAAAACAAGAAACAGTTAATAAGTGAAGAAGTAAAAGTCTTATACACAAAGAATAGTTCAATCTCTAGGAAGACCTATTTTCAAAATTCTTAACCAGATTAAGCAAAAGAAAAAAAAACCAAAAAGTAAAATTTGGACCATCAATTTTAGTCATTAGAAATTGCAAAATGGACTATTTGGAACTGTACCTTCTCAGCTTCTTGATTTTCTTCATCACTTTCTTCATCTTTCTCCTCACTGCTTGCTTTCTCACCCTCTAAACATCCATCACAGTCAGACCCAACATTCGTCTCGCTTTCTTTAACACCACAGCTAGCATTTCCACAATTACCTTCGCCGGAATCTTTGCCGGAGACGGTCAAAGGCAACATTTTTTCGTTCTCCGGCAAAGCAATCTTCTTGCCAAACAACTTAATCTCTGGATCCTTCAATTCCCTCATATTTTCCAGTGAAAAGATATTAAGAAAATTAGAGAAAATATTAGGTTCAGGTGAACCCACGGCCCGAAAGATGCATCCGCCCCTGGTTACATAACTGATTGGATTAATAAAATTAGTTACTAAAAGAGTATCGTTGCTGTGCATAGAGGAGATAGGTTTTATGACACATTACAAGTGTTATTTTAGTTAAATGTCTCTTTTCACATGAGAATATAAAATCAGACAAAAACAACACATGAGAATTGAGATCAGTAAATAGAACACATAAGATCTACATAATATCTATGTAAGATCATTTTCTTCTGTTCAAATCGTAACTGGTCATAGGAGCTAGTTTCCTCCTAAGCAGACAAAATCCTCCTATTTTGTTCTCTCTGTGTGGGAATTTCTAATGGCTATTTCTGTTTTAGGGAGAGGGTGAGAATGTTCACAAGGACCAACTAGTACGAAACATCAGAGCAGGAAACTGAGTAGCTCCATCTTTCACATAGAGCACGCCTGGTTGCAACTTGCATTTCTTTCCTAAGTTAAAATTGATAAAGCTTTCAGCTTGAAAATGTTCCAAACTTCTTGGACCTTGCATCAAACCACCAAGGCTAAAACCCCATCCAAAATCATCGTCGGGAGTGTCGGATACATAAACTGCCCACTGCAAATATTTGGGATTTGATCTTTTCATCTCTACCCAACCACCAATTCTTGTACTTTCGACACGTTCTGACTCTAGTGTTATAGCGATTGATCCATCTAAGAGGCTGTTTTCCTCCAAGGGCGCCTCCGAATGCCCTGACTGTTGTAAACTGCCAATAGGCAACGTCATAGCTGCGAGTCTATGCTGTTCACTTGACAGAGTAGCCGCCTTGTGTATGCCCAAGATGGATAGCTTTGTACTGCTTGTAAGTTGGCAAACAACTTGACCAAAAGTGCCAAAACAATACAAAAGTTTACCGGAGTGTGGCAATGCAGAGACAAACTGAGCCAAGGAAGCAACAGTATTTAACTTTTTTACCATCACAGCAATTGCACTACCATTTAGTTGATTCAGCAGAGGCGGCCCAAATGATGAATAATCTGTCAGGCCTCTTTCCTGCAAAAAAATTGCAAGAAGAAAATTGTTATACTAGTCATTTTGTCCTTGTTTTTACACCAGGCTATACAGAAAGGCAGTGAAAATGAAGCAATACAAGTAGTGAATACAATATGCAACGACCATCTAATGACTTCCCATGTGATCTTCCTTGTTAGCTAATTGATTTCTCATAATTCCTAATATGTGAGATTTTTTTGCACCACAAATCTGCAACTTGATTTTTCTCTATTCAATTTTTTTGGTAAAGTACATCTGCAACTTCATTTTACAGGACTTTTGACCTCTTACTTCTGCCTTGCTCTTTTTTTCTTTTCCTTTTCGTTTTTTCTTCAACTGTTGCTACCGAGAGTTTTGGCGAACTGTAGACTTAATTACTGCTTGTTAAAGCTAATGCATGCCTTCCATTTATTTGTTACATTATGTTTCCATTTGATAGTACTGTAGGTTTGCCACATCCAATTTTATACCTGTCATTTCCTAAAACTAAAAGAGTTTCAAACTCGATGCATTCCCAGTGTTGCGTGCATAACAGTAGCAGTTTAGCGTGTTTTATATGATAGCTACGCACTTGTTCATGCC
>MCJB01017356.1:24903-38685 GCA_002018475.1 Nicotiana obtusifolia | reverse complement strand
TTTTTTTTTTTTTTTTTTTTTTTTTTTGGTTTTGGTTGCTGATGAAAATTGAACCCCTTTTTCTTCTCGACCTTTGTTAAGTTGGTAGTTAAAGGTGAATGCATTATGGTCATCTTAAGCCAACATATTGATAATTTCTAATAACACTATGATAGGCAATTGTTATTTTTTCCCTTTTTTGCTGTATAAAGTTTATGATTGGGAAAGATAGACAATTACAACTAAATTAGATGTTAAGCCAATTTTAGAAAGAGATTTAAACCTTTTACAAAGATCAAACCACAAGTTTGAAAAAAAACTCAAAACCATTGGCAAGAATTTAATGAACATTAAGTTAGCAAAAAGGAAATCATCCACTAAAAATATACCTTAATTGATGAACTAAGGTTTACAACTTACTCTATGAACCTCTCAAGTGTTTCAATCAACAACAAACCGAACTTAGCAATATTACAAAAAAAAAAAAAAAAAAAATTGTATTTTTAGAATTTCAGAAAAATAGGCCTAATTAAGCCCCAAATAAGAAACCTAACAGGCTAAAAATAGAAAGAAGTCTAAGATGGAAAATCTAACCACAAACAAGCTAATAATCATAGCTTTCTTGATCAACCAATACAATCAAATCTCTCCATAATAGTCTCGTTTGTTTCAAAATTTTTAGGCTGCTATAGTGAAGTACTATTATAGAGAACATATATTACAATCAAACTTCTCTATAACATAACATAACATAACATAACCTCGCTATAATATTATAGAGAATATATTATAACATAACATAAAATCAATTTTAAAAAAAAATGACTTTTATAGTTAATGATTGTTATATAAAAATGATGCTATAGAAAAATCGGATTGTATAGCATAATCATGAAAATTGGTTCCAAGAAACCTTGGCCATTATAGTGAAATGTTGAACTGTGAATATGTGATCATAAGCAAAACTTAAAGTTTGACTGAAAATGCACACTTTAAGAAACAGCAAACTTTATCATATGCACAAAACTTAAGGAGAGTCAAAAGGCAACAGAAAATTTCCTATTCACTACATCCAAAATTATGAATGATTAATCATTCCCCAGATTCTAGACTACATTAACTGATTGAAGTTAAGATTAAGGAAAAGAGAAAAAGGGAAAAAATGGAGTCAAAACAAGGTTTGCTTTGAGTTACAGCAAATAGCAAGAAGCAGAGAGAATGAACATCGAAACGTCGGACAAAAAAGCTTCGACTCATCTGCCATCAGAAGATGTGAAAGAGTCAGCGAAGCCAGAGGGCCGGGTTGGTATACTAGTTTGAGTGTTGTCCAAACTTGGAAGGTACGAAGAAGAAGATGAATCCATGTGACTTCTACCTTCATAAGCCTGCCACTTCTTAAGAGCCTGAGGCAGTGACATGTCGAGATCAATACCATATATGTCCTCTGAGCATTGATCAGAGGGTCTCCATAGCTCCACTAGAGATGAAAGGACATTGACAGCATGACCCATGTCGGGTCTTTGATATGGTTCCCTCGCACAACAGTGTCCAGCTAGCTCGGCTACAGTGTTGATGCTGGCAAGCGTTTCCTCGTTGATGTCAATTGTGGGGTCAATTGCCTTTCGGAATGTGTCCTTATTAATGTGCATTCTTCGGAACCACGTAACTAGATGCATGCTCTCCTCGGGTTGGCTTTCGTCAAGAGCCCTTCTTCCCGTTATGAGTTCCATCAAAATCACACCAAAACTAAACACATCCACTTTCGTTGTTACTCTTCCAGTCACTGGCAGACAGGTGGGGAAAAAACAGGTTTAGCTTATGCCTTATTTACAAATAGAGGTTTAGTTACGCCTTATCAAACTGACAGAGAATTAAGTACGTAAATCTGGCCTTAAGAGGAACTTCACTTCACACTTAATCAGTACAGGGGATTCTGAAACTAGCAGGTGGTATCATCTCATTCCTTCAACCTTAAAAAGAATACATTTACCATTTTTAACTAAGTAATCACAACATCAAGTGGTTTAACACAGAGCAAATGAATGCATGATTCATGAGTTCTTGCCAATGGACTTGAGCGTAACTCAATTGACTAAGAAATGAGATAGAAACATAAATTTTCGGATACATAATTTGTAGGAGAAGAAAAATGCTAATATTGATTAGACCAACAAGTAGATTTAATAAACTAATATCAAAAGGCTAGATTTTTGGATTAGACTTAACCACTAATCATCTAACTCACGAATGATAGAATGATAGCTACCTATAACCAAGTTTCTTTTAGATCCACCCGTCTAGGTTCAGTGCATGCTTTAAAGGTTGGCGATTGAAATCATTTATATCTAACCACAAGCAGCATAAAAACTACATCAGGAATTTAACACAAAGGATGCAAAAGAAAGCGGAAAAAGATATACCTGCATATTCTGGTGCCAGATATCCAAATGTCCCAGCAATCCTTGTCTCTATAGAACCTTTTCCTTCTGGAGCAAGTCGAACAAGGCCAAAATCTGCAACCTTAGCCCTCATATCGTCACCTAGAAGAATATTGGACGGCTTAAGATCCCTGTGAATGAAACTCTGGTGGGCTAAACTGTGGAGGTACTCTACTCCCCTAGCAACATCCAATGCAATTGTTAACCTATTTGTCCATTCCAGCGGCTTAAGCCCTTCCTCCGCCCAGTGAAAAAGATGGCTGCTTAGTGTCCCTTGAGGCATGTATTCATAAACAAGAAGCTTTTCATTCCCATCGAGACAGTACCCGAGTAGAGCAACAAGATGCCTATGCCTAACCTTGGTCAAAACTGCAATCTCAGATTTGAATTCATTGAGTCCCTTCCCAGTGATAACTCCACCTTCCATTCGCTTGACGGCAATTTTCGTCCCGTCGTGCAACTCCCCTTTGTAGACTGTGCCAAAACCTCCTCGACCTAGTATGCTATCTTCACTAAAATTATTGGTCACAGTCCTCAGAACTTGAATGGAAATCACCATATTTCCACCTTCGGCCATTGAAAGATCACTTGTTTCACTAATAGAAACAGTATATCTCTCGCCAACTGCACCGACAGTGACACCAGATCCTGCAACTGTGACCTTCACATTATCATTGTCCGAACCAGAATGGCGTGGATGAATGACCATTGCATTAGGACTTTGCACTCGAGTAAAACGCTTTTGTTTGCTTCTGTACAGACAGAAAGCTGTTATCCCAATCAAACAAAGCACCAAGATGCTCCCGATTACAGAAAATACTATAATTTGTATCCAGCTTTTGGACTTTGTATGCGTAGCTTGTGCACTTATGCCACTGCCAGAACCAGAGCCCGGTGAACCTGATGTACCGGGAGAAGTAGTGCCTTGGGAAGTTGCATTATACTTCTCCTTCCCAATATCAGGGTTTCCACTGGTTTTCAAGATCACATTATTCCTAAAAGAGGGTAATTTACCATATTCTTGGTTGTTCGATACATCTAACTCTGCAAGACCTGCCAAGGTAGTGAGTTCCTCGGGAATTGAACCCGTGAGATTATTATCTGCAAGAACTAATCTTTGCAGTGACTTCAGTGACGCAAATTCAGGAGATATTATTCCTGAAAGCCCCATATTCTGGAAATTTACAATGGTAATATTCCCGTTATTACAAGTTATCCCAAACCAGTCTGTACAGGGATCATTTCCCTTCCAATTCTCCGCAAACTTCCTCGGATAATACAACAAAAGTGTTCCTTGAATTATTTAGCTAAACATAAATTGTTACTTTCCCAAAATATTTTGCTTAAACTCCATTTAACGAAAAGTATTTTTCAAAATAAACAGTATCTAAAAGCTTAACCAAAGATGTTATAGAGTGAACAAAGCTTGGGTTATATATAGAAGCTGATCCAGGACTTTAGCTCTATGAGTTCATTTAAGATTTTTAGTATTAGACTCATTACATATTTAAAGTTATGGGTTCATATCTTCTATTATTACAAATTTCGTGAATTTTTATAAATAAATTTATACCGCACATGAAAAGTATTAGGTTCAGGTGAACCCACGGTCCGAAAGATGCATCCGCCCCTGGTTACATAACTGATTGGATTAATAAAATTAGTTACTAAAAGAGTATCGTTGCTGTGCAGAGAGGAGATAGGTTTTATGACACATTACAAGTGTTATTTTAGTTAAATGTCTCTTTTCACATGAGAATATGAGATCAGACAAAAACAACACATGAGAATTGAGATCAGTAAATAGAACACATAAGATCTACATAACATCTATGTAAGATCATTTTCTTTATGTTCAAATCGTAACTGGTCATAGGAGCTAATTTCCTCCTAAGCAGACAAAATCCTCCTATTTTGTTCTCTCTGTGTGGGAATTTCTAATGGCTATTTCTGTTTTAGGGAGAGGGTGAGAATGTTCACAAGAACCAACTAGTACGAAACATCAGAGCAGGAAACTGAGTAGCTCCATCTTTCACATAGAGCAGACCTGGTTGCAACTTGCATTTTTTTCCTAAGTTAAAATTGATAAAGCTTTCAGCTTGAAAATGTTCCAAACTTCTTGGACCTTGCATCAAACCACCAAGGCTAAAACCCCATCCGAAATCATCGTCGGGGGTATCGGATACATTAACTGCCCACTGCAAATATTTGGGATTTGAACTTTTCATCTCTACCCAACCACCAATTCTTGTACTTTCGACACGTTCTGACTCTAGTGTTATAGCGATTGATCCATCTAAGAGGCCGTTTTCCTCCAAGGGCGCCTCCGAATGCCCTGACTGTTGTAAACTGCCAATAGGCAACGTCATAGCTGCGAGTCTATGCTGTTCACTTGACGGAGTAGCCGCTTTGTGTATGCCCAAGATGGATAGCTTTGTACTGCTTGTAAGTTGGCAAACAACTTGACCAAAAGTGCCAAAACAATACAAAAGTTTACCGGAATGTGGCAATGCATAGACAAATTGAGCCAAGGAAGCAACAGTATTTAACTTTTTTACCATCACAGCAATTGCACTACCATTTAGTTGATTCAGCAGAGGCGGCCCAAATGATGAATAATCTGTCAGGCCTCTTTCCTGCAAAAAAATTGCAAGAAGAAGGCTATACAGAAAGGCAGTGAAAATGAGGCAATACAAGTAGTGAATACAATATGCAACGACCATCTAATGACTTCCCATGTGATCTTCCTTGTTAGCTAATTGATTTCTCATAATTCCTAATATGTGAGATTTTTTTGCACCACGAATCTGCAACTTGATTTTTCTCTATTCAATTTTTTTGGTAAAGTACATCTGCAACTTCATTTTACAGGACTTTTGACCTCTTACTTCTGCCTTGCTCTTTTTTTCTTTTCCTTTTCGTTTTTTCTTCAACTGTTGCTACCGAGAGTTTTGGCGAACTGTAGACTTAATCACTGCTTGTTAAAGCTAATGCATGCCTTCCATTTATTTGTTACATTATGTTTCCATTTGATAGTACTGTAGGTTTGCCACATCCAATTTTATACCTGTCATTTCCTAAAACTAAAAGAGTTTCAAACTCGATGCATTCCCAGTGTTGCGTGCATAACAGTAGCAGTTTAGCGTGTTTTATATGATAGCTACGCACTTGTTCATGCCAACCCTGATACTTAGACAATATCAATAAGAATATAAATATATCTGAGAATGCGGAATTGATAACTATTATTAGAAATCAGAAAGCAAGCTCAGTACTCAGAAGCATTTACCTCACATGAACTTGTAGGTACTGCAACATCTCTGCACCGACCACCAACTGGAATGGCAACTGCGGAGAACCAATCACTAATATTTGCTGCATAAAGAACTTTTGCTAAAGAAAGTGGAGTGCCTTGGATATTTGTTTGGCCTCTTTTGCTGCCAACAAACTCTGAAACAAGTGTATCTTTTTCACGGACAGTTGTTTCAAAAGTCAGCCTAGAATCAATACCAGTCCTAATTGTTCTTTCAACTGCATTGCGCTTGCGTTCATCAACGGTACCGATCATCAGCAGTGCCCCCACAACATCAAATTCTCCCCTTACATTAGTGCTAGCTTCTTGGAATGGACTTCCTTTTGACGATTTATAGAAAGCAAGCACTCGCTCCACCTTCTCTTGTCTGTCTCTTAGCTTCATAATATCTGAAAAAGCTTCTCGCTGCAATCTCTTCAAGATCTCAATCTGTAAATGATAATATTGAAAGAGTTGAAAAGCGCCATTATACTGCTTGTTGCTACCAAGGAATTGGCAAGTATATGCAACTAAAGTTTGCCGAGGGCAGTGGGGTTAGGAAATGGATATGTCCTAAAGCTAATGAGAGTAACAAATAGTTCTGAACCGAATTATGTATAAAACAAATCTGGATATAAGTCAGTATTGTCTCCTGGGAAGCTCATCATACAGGCATAATGATATAGCAGATATAAACATAGAAGAATTTGATGTTATGACCATAAAAAAGATTTGAGAAAATAAAATAACAGGAAGATACTAGATGGGATTAGGGTATATGGTCACTGGTCAGAGCTTTCTCATACTTAAAGAGCACTATCAGAATAAGGCGAGCCCAATAATAAAGCTTGTATTAACTATATGAACAGAAAAAAATAAATCTTGAGGTAACTGGTAAAGTAAGAACTTGACTGCTCAAGCTCTGAATACTTCCTCTATATCACTGCGCTGCAGTGGAACCAAGCATGACGAGTAACACATAAACTCCACTTTAGATCAATAGTACAAAAGTACGGACATGTACACTCACCCTTCTCCCAACCTCTAAAAACCACCGTATACAAAGAGTTATAGACTACCACTCCTCACATAAGAAATAATATTTTCATAACTTTTATTATTTTCCCTATAGATTTTCATTTGCTTCAAATAAGATCCATATGAACGAGATCAGTTCTAACCTTGAAGAAATGTTCAAGAAATCCAATCAACAATTGGGTCCCTCACTAAATAACTTTTTGTAATGACAATGGTATCCGGACCAGCACACGTGCACCTAAACTCACTGATTAACTTTCTTGGGAAAATAAAATTTTGAACTTTCATAATTTATATGTGATCCAATAGTATCTCCTTTTTTTTCACAACAACATTTACCCAACCTGTCCCCAAGGAGGTGGCTTAACAGTTGAAAAGCCGTTTTAACACCGTTGGTCAATGAAGTGAGAGGAGAACGAGGTCTCAAGTTCAAATCCTAGCTGATGTAAAAACCACCAGGTGATTTCTTTCCATTTGCCTAAACCATGGTGGGCATGGAGTTACCCTGGGAGGAAGTAGGTACCCCGGTTCGGTAGGATAGTCGACACCAGCGTCTTTACAAAGAAAAAATATATATCGAACCCAACAGAGAAGTTACCTCATGGTATTGAAATATTAAAAATCCATTCAGATTCAGGCCTACACAATTAATCCATTCCACAGAAACAAATCAGCATAAAATAAAACACTTTTACATTTCTCATCTTTATTCTATAGGTTAATCAGCTTGCACAGGGGAAAGAAATGAAATTTATCAGAATTAACACGATAAAACAAAACCAAGTAAACTTAAACCCTAATGAGACACCAAAAGTTATATTTTGACAATGCATAGTAGAGCAATTGGGTTTGTCTATATGTAATGACTGGGATAACAAAATAAATGAAAAGAAGTCACATTCAAAATTACCGGACTTCGACGGTTAGAAGTGTCGCCGCCGCGGAGAACGCCGGAAGCGAAATCATGGGTAGATTTGGCAAAGGATTTTAGCTTATCTACAACTGAAACTGCTGCTTCCATTTTAAAAGCGTATACATTGAGCAATGCGTCGCCCAAAGAGGATTGGAAGAGAAACCCTAACCCGAGCTTTCAGATATTATGAAGACCGAGACACCGATTTTGATGCTTTAGGCTTCCCTCTACCTGCGCCTCCCTTGCCCTTGCCCGATCCTCCATCAGAACTCATCTTCAAATGAAACAGAAACCCTAACCCTAGCTCTCGATTTGTGTGTAAAGTGAGCAGAGATTTCTCCTATTCGCCTTCGGTTTGAGATGGAAAACGAGGTAGGCGAAGGAAATGAAATGTGCTGATTGGTGGAAGTGATGAGCACGAGGATTGCCAGCGTGGCGATGGGCCCCCGCCCCCCTGTATTTTGGGTACTTGCGCGGAAGAGTAATGTGGGTGGCGACCCGGTTTAAATATTGATATTTGAGGGGGGGAAAATTAAAAAGATTCCTACACCCAAGTAAAGAAAGAAAAAATTACGTGACACATCAAATATATATATATACTGTATGTATTTATTATCCGTAAATTATACTTTTAGAATTACCATTCATACCTATATTTAAATCTTACAGCAACTTCACTTGTAGTATTGGAACAAAAGATCAATTGTTTTTAACTGAAATAAGAGAGCAATAAGTTCTCGTAGCTCAATTGGTTAGAACACATGCTTAGTAAGCGAAAGTCTTGAGTTCGACTTTCAACAAGAGTATTCTTTCTTTCTTGATTGTATTCATGCAGAACGAATACAGTTGCACGTACGAATATAAGTGATACAAGCTGATAACAAGTAAATAATAACTATGAATGGTAATTAGACACACTAAAATTATATATGGTAATTAAACTTTAAACTTTAGTGCTACATGAAAATTCATCAAAAATAAAGTAGGCGTTTGTATACTTGTGTTAATGTTGAAAAGAGTTTGTGAAAATTTTAGTTGTATTTGTTGTTAAAAAAAAAGCTTGTTTTATTAAAAATAATTTTCACCTCAAATTTTTTTGTAAAAGTTAAAAACTTTAATAATTGAACGTCAATATATCACTTAACAAAAGTAAAGACCGTCGTTATGGTAGGTAGCGATAGGGTAATGATTTTTATTATTCAAAATATAAGAAGCTCACGGAAAAGTTAAGGGGATTCAAGCCTACTATAAAAAATAATAATTTTAATCTTATATATACGATATAATTATTCGACGAAGAATCCCCTTCCACCCTTTTAGCTTCGCCCCTAGTGGTAGGGCAAACCCACAAAGATGCTGCTTTTGCTTAGGAAATTCAAACAACAATAGTAAGATGTGGCGGTTTGTTTATTCTAATTATGAAACTTTAAAATGGACTTGTCAATAAATATGAGAAAAAACTTCTCTTTGATAAATGATCTAGAAGAGTTTAGAGAGGATCTAATAGTAGATAGAGACTTCAACCTGTGCGGAATAGGACTACAAATATATTCATGACTAAAGCAATTTTATACACAACCTCTTTATGCATTATTCCAACTACTAAAAAAACATCAAGAACAAACTCCTTAAGAGTTTGTGCTTCCAAATTGCCAATCTTTCCCCAAGCAAACCTGCAGAGCTTGCTCTTACATCACAATATTTAGGACGAAAAAAAAAAAAGGACAGCCAGGTGCACTAAGCTCTCGCTATGTGCGGAGTCAGGAGAAAAGCCAGACTACGACGAAAACCAAGCACTTTATGAAATTTTGATCTAAGTACTTTCCGCGAATCCAACATGTAGATTACCAAAGTCAAAAACAGTGTGATATGCTCTCAAGAATACATCTCCAAGTACCCTGCAAACAAGAATTCTGAAAATCATTCTTGTCTAATTCATGTACAAGTGATCTGATAAAGTGTCAAAACATGCAGATAAACTCGCGCCACACAATTTTTTTTACCAGAGGGGACGTCGTGGATGCACATCCAAAGCTCTAAATCCACTAATACATTGAGCACCGTGATTATTTTCGATTCTGATAACATACTATTACCAAAATACACACAGAAAGTTAGTCCACGGAGAACAGAAAACAGACGTCTAATAGCCTGTTTGGCCAACTTTATTTTTGTGCCAAAAGTGATTTTCTTGGCCCAAAGTATATTTTTTCAAATATTGAGTTGTTTGGTCAAGTTTTTAAACGAAAAAAGTACATTTGAGAAGAAGCAGCAACAGTTTTTGAGAAGCAGAAAAAAAGTAGCTTCTCTCCAAAGCACTTTTCGAAGAAGAACTTTTGAGTAAAATACACTAAGAAGTAGTTTTTAAAAGCTTGACTAAACACTAATTACTGTTCAAAAGTGTTTTTCAAATTAATTAGCCAAACACAAACTGCTTATCACCAAAAATAATTTTTTGAAAAGTACTTTTGAAAGGAAGCCTTGTCGTAACTGGTAAAATTGCTGCCATGTGATCAGGAGGTCACGGGTTCAAGCCGTGAAAACAGCCTCTTGCAGAAATGCAAGGTAAGGCTGCGTACAATAGACATTTGTGGTCCGATCCTTTCCTGAACCCCGCGCATAGCGGGAGCTTTACCCAATGGTACGTAAAGTTCAAATAGTAACAACTTACTTGATCTGGAGAAAGAGGGAAAGATTTATTCCCAATGGTAATTGTAATATGTGGCAAGGAAAAGACGTCGCAGTTGATAAACGATTTTCTTCTCGGATCAGGAAGATCTCACACAGCTTCAACACAAAATAAAAGAGGCATTAGATACAAGTATAGATATGGAGAGGGTAGAGTGTACACACATCTTACTCCTACTTTGTGAGGATAGAGAGGTTGTTTCCAATGTACGTGCTAGTGGACATTTATTTTGAATTCGATAATTTTTGCAAAAACATTTCGACATATTTATTTATTTTATTATTATGAGAATCAATCCTACTACTTTTAGTTCTGGGATTTCCACGCTTGAAAAAAAAACTGGGGCATATCGTCCAAATCATCGATCCGGTATTAGATGTAGCCTTTTCCACGCTTGGAGATAACAAGACTGTAGCAATGTTCAGCAAAGGCTTTACCTGATTAACATATTCAAATGCTTTTTCCTTTGATCTCTCTTTTCTAAGTTCTACTTGCATCCAGAAAACTGTCATCTCACAGAAAGAACATATAGCACTCTCATCATTTGGTAGCTTCTCCAATTTTGAACTTCTAACCACCATTTTCTGCTCGTGGCTGTGTACATTTTCATCGAACGAGACGTTATGTTTACAGAGGCCAATTCTGTGGCAAATTCTTTCAGGTTGTAACTGCAGGAACAAAGAGTGACATGTTAAAGCACAAGACGCATATAATAGAAAGGGCAGGCTGATGCATTAAGCTTCTGCTATAGATGCACGGGGTTGGGAAGGGCTGGAAGACAATGGACTATGTACGCAGCTTTACCCTGAATTTATGCAAGAGACTGTTTTCATTGCTCGAACCCGTGACCTCCTGATCACATAGTAACAACTTTACCAATTACGCCAAGGCTCTCCTTCCAGACGCATACAATATATGCATATAAAAAACAACGAGAAGTGGAAAAGAACTTACCCCTGATATTAAGTTTTCCCAAATCAAATTCCCATAATTCGAAAAAACAGTTTTACATTCCATAAGAACAATTCCTTCTGCTCCAATAGCATGATTTATTTGAGTCCAAATATTCTGAAATTTAGCACACATAAATGATTAAGAAAAGAGAAAAACGTAGCAAAATACGAAGAAAAAGTGAGCAATCATCGAAATACATACAGTCGGACCAGCAAGAAAAGATGTTCCCGTATCCACAATAGCCAGACAACCACCTCTGCAAAGACCTGTGAAACGAAAAAGAAGAATTAACCCAAGTTGCCGCCGGCCTAAATTCTTAAATTATAAATGGCGAACGAATGTATAATATATGTATAATTCATGTATAATATATGTATAACCGTGTATAATCAATGTATATCGACTAGAAGAAGTAAACATTGGATTTGACGACTATTTGTGTAAGGAAAAAACAGAAAAACAACAGTTGCGTGCTCAATAATCTGTTTTGGAAATGAAGTGAATGAACATCTGTAAGTGATATATTACCTGTTGAATTGTTACCAATAAAAAGATCACCTATTTCAATCTGGAATATGTAAAAAACTCAGTATGAACCACAAACAAGCTAATATTCATAGCTTTCTTGATCAACCAATACAGTCAAATCTCTCCATAATAGTCTCGTTTGTTTTGAAATTTTTAGGTTGCTATAGTGAAGTACTATTATAGAGAACATATATTACAATCAAACCTCTCTATAACATAACATAACATAACCTCGCTATAGTAAAATGGTGTTATAGAGAATATATTATAACATAACATAAAATCAATTTCGAAAAAAAATAACTTTTATAGTTAATGATTGTTATATAAAAATGATGTTATAGAAAAATCTGATTGTACAGCATAATCATGAAAGATTGGTTCCAAGAAACCTTGGCCATTATAGTGAAATGTTGAACTGTGAATATGTGATCATAAGCAAAACTTAAAGTTTGACTGAAAATGCACACTTTAAGAAACAGCAAACTTTATCATATGCACAAAACTTAAGGAGAGTCAAAAGGCAACAGAAAATTTCCTATTCACTACATCCAAAATTATGAATGATTAATCATTCCCCAGATTCTAGACTACATTAACTGATTGAAGTTAAGATTAAGGAAAAGAGAAAAAGGGAAAAAATGGAGTCAAAACAAGGTTTGCTTTGAGTTACAGCAAATAGCAAGAAGCAGAGAGAATGAACATCGAAACGTCGGACCAAAAAGCTTCGACTCATCTGCCATCAGAAGATGTGAAAGAGTCAGCGAAGCCAGAGGGCCGGGTTGGTATACTAGTTTGAGTGTTGTCCAAACTTGGAAGGTACGAAGAAGAAGATGAATCCATGTGACTTCTACCTTCATAAGCCTGCCACTTCTTAAGAGCCTGAGGCAGTGACATGTCGAGATCAATACCATATATGTCCTCTGAGCATTGATCAGAGGGTCTCCATAGCTCCACTAGAGATGAAAGGACATTGACAGCATGACCCATGTCGGGTCTTTGATATGGTTCCCTCGCACAACAGTGTCCAGCTAGCTCGGCTACAGTGTTGATGCTGGCAAGCGTTTCCTCGTTGATGTCAATTGTGGGGTCAATTGCCTTTCGGAATGTGTCCTTATTAATGTGCATTCTTCGGAAACACGTTACTAGATGCATGCTCTCCTCGGGTTGGCTTTCGTCAAGAGCCCTTCTTCCCGTTATGAGTTCCTTCAAAATCACAGCAAAACTAAACACATCCACTTTCGTTGTTACTCTTCCAGTCACTGGCAGACAGGTGGGGAAAAAACAGGTTTAGCTTATGCCTTATTTACAAATAGAGGTTTAGTTACGCCTTATCAAACTGACAGAGAATTAAGTACGTAAATCTGGCCTTAAGAGGAACTTCACTTCACACTTTTTAACTAAGTAATCACAACATCAAGTGGTTTAACACAGAGCAAATGAATGCATGATTCATGAGTTCTTGCCAATGGACTTGAGCGTAACTCAATTGACTAAGAAATGAGATAGAAACATAAATTTTCGGATACATAATTTGTAGGAGAAGAAAAATGCTAATATTGATTAGACCAACAAGTAGATTTAATAAACTAATATCAAAAGGCTAGATTTTTGGATTAGACTTAACCACTAATCATCTAACTCACGAATGATAGAATGATAGCTACCTATAACCAAGTTTCTTTTAGATCCACCCGTCTAGGTTCAGTGCATGCTTTAAAGGTTGGCGATTGAAATCATTTATATCTAACCACAAGCAGCATAAAAACTACATCAGGAATTTAACACAAAGGATGCAAAAGAAAGCGGAAAAAGATATACCTGCATATTCTGGTGCCAGATATCCAAATGTCCCAGCAATCCTTGTCTCTATAGAACCTTTTCCTTCTGGAGCAAGTCGAACAAGGCCAAAATCTGCAACCTTAGCCCTCATATCGTCACCTAGAAGAAT
>MCJB01017356.1:0-24529 GCA_002018475.1 Nicotiana obtusifolia | reverse complement strand
CTGTGCCAAAACCTCCTCGACCTAGTATGCTATCTTCACTAAAATTATTGGTCACAGTCCTCAGAACTTGAATGGAAATCACCATATTTCCACCTTCGGCCATTGAAAGATCACTTGTTTCACTAATAGAAACAGTATGTCTCTCGCCAACTGCACCGACAGTGACACCAGATCCTGCAACTGTGACCTTCACATTATCATTGTCCGAACCAGAATGGCGTGGATGAATGACCATTGCATTAGGACTTTGCACTCGAGTAAAACGCTTTTGTTTGCTTCTGTACAGACAGAAAGCTGTTATCCCAATCAAACAAAGCACCAAGATGCTCCCGATTACAGAAAATACTATAATTTGTATCCAGCTTTTGGACTTTGTATGCGTAGCTTGTGCACTTATGCCACTGCCAGAACCAGAGCCCGGTGAACCTGATGTACCGGGAGAAGTAGTGCCTTGGGGAGTTGCATTATACTTCTCCTTCCCAATATCAGGGTTTCCACTGGTTTTCAAGATCACATTATTCCTAAAAGAGGGTAATTTACCATATACTTGGTTGTTCGATACATCTAACTCTGCAAGACCTGCCAAGGTAGTGAGTTCCTCGGGAATTGAACCCGTGAGATTATTATCTGCAAGAACTAATCTTTGCAGTGACTTCAGTGACGCAAATTCAGGAGATATTATTCCTGAAAGCCCCATATTCTGGAAATTTACAATGGTAATGTTCCCGTTATTACAAGTTATCCCAAACCAGTCTGTACAGGGATCATTTCCCTTCCAATTCTCCGCAAACTTCCTCGGATAATTCATCGATTTCGCAATTAAAAGCAATGTATTGACTCTCGGATCACAATCACCGGGTACTGGTAAACAAAAACTATTGGTATCTTTTATCAAATCCATAGAAACTGAATCTTTGAACTTGGGAACTGGTCCTTGAAACAAATTATTAGTCAAGTTAACAACTTTCAGAGATTCTTGATTCACCAAAGAAGTCGGCACTGGTCCCGTAAAAGAATTATCTCTAACACTCAATACCTCCAAAGACTTTAACCCCGAAAAGTCGGGTAAAGGGCCTGAAAATCCATTGTCATTTAACCAAACCTCCCTCAAGAATGTCATGTTCTGTAAAACATCAATTCCTCCAGTAAGATTCTGTCCATTTAACCACAAAGACTCAATCAGCGAACCCGAAAAACTAGAAGGCAATTCACCCTCCAAGTTATTAAGAGCTAAATGCAAGCTCACTAATCCAGGAAACTCATCAGCTCCTAAAAACTCAGGAATTTTTCCAGTAATATTAGCTGAATTTGCTGAAAAATCTTGAAGTACTGAAGCATTTTTAAGGCTTTCAGGTATACCCCAACTAGCAAATGGATTATTATCAATATTAACTGATATTAATGAAGTCATACCACTAAAGAAATCAACAGGAATTGAACTAAACTGATTATTACTAATAATTAACACTTGCAATGAACTTAATCCATTTAAACTAGGCAAAGGGCCAGAAATTTTGTTCCATTGAAGCTCTAAATGCTCAAGTGCCGTAAGTTTAGACAGTTCTTGTGGCAAAGTACCTTCAAGATTATGGTGCCCAATTTGGATCCGGGTGACCCGTTTGTCTAAACAACCCACGTGGTTCCATTTGCATGGATCCGGATCCAACCAGCCCATTTCTTGAGGTGGATTTAGGCTCTTTTTCAAAGCCAACATCACTGTGGCATCATTTTCTTGAGACTTTGCACCAGAAAAAAATGCAGAAAAAAGACCAAGAACCAAAAAAGCTACAAGCTTTAACCCAAGATGGGTTTTTTTCATCTTAAACAAAAAAAGATAGAAACTATCAGCTTTTTTCTATATGAAAGAACAAGGATCTTGTTTTTTTAGCAAAATTGGAAGATGGGGTTCTTCAAGATTTAATTTAGAGGAGCATTTAAGGAATGTGGCGTTTTGCAGGTAAGGAGGGAAGGAAACAGTAAAGAGTAAGCAAAGCTTTGAGAGTAGCAAAAGTTGACTGAAAGCTATAAATGGGAGTAGCTGGCAACAAGCAAGAAGAGAGTAATTACAAAAGTTGGATGATTCTTGCTCGGGAACTTGGTCCCAGGCCATATAAGGACAACTTGCAATTCATTTTATGTTTGGCCATAAATGAATTATGGCAAAAATTTACCCGTTTACACTAAATCAGTTAAAGATGTTAGGTGAAGTAAATATAGAGTAAGCCGCCTCCATAAATATAAATACAGAGTAAGGTGGCGTATAATAGACGATTCAAAAATATATGACGTTTAAAGTCAAAGTTTAATATGAGCTTTAAATTTTTAAAAGAAAATTATAAGATTATTTTTATTTAAAATTTATTCGTCTAACCTTTTGAGATATAAAATTATTAATAATCTTTTTTATAATCAATTTTGTTTTAATATTTCCTTTACAATTATAATATGACCAATTCATCATTTAATCTTTCTTGAGAAATCCTTGATCTTAGATAAAATTTTATAGAGCAATAGAAGTATAGAACTATTGGAAGCTTAAAAGTATTGTGAACACTTGAACTGGTGAAATCTTGGAGAAAGAAGATAAGCAAGAATATCAAAGAAAAAATACGCCGGGGTTTTTGAAATAGGAAGAGATTGAAAATAAGAAAGATTGACTTGGATAAATTAAGGTAGAGTGTAAATTTTTATACGTTATCTAATGAAGGAGTAAAAAGTGAAAAATAAAAATGTTAGGGAAACTATTAATCTACTCTTTTTTAAGTAAAGTTAAGTTATTACTTTATTTATATATCTAAAAAGTTTTCTGCCGTATGGTCTGGTCCTTGCCCTGACCTCGCGCATAGCGGGAGCTTAATTTATCGGGCTGTCCTTTCACGCTAAACCAATAAAAGCAAAAGAGTAATTACATGTGCATGCTCATACTAAAATACGTGTCTTACTTTACTTTTTAGTAATTAATGTCTCTTTCTATATTTAGTAGCTCTTTAACTTTTGTAACTTTTTAATAAAGATGTCTCAAATTATTTATCGTATTTTAGAAAAATAATTGTCTCGAATTATTTATCGTCTTAGAAATTCAAGACAAAATTAATTACTTTTCCCTTATTTTACCCTTAATAGTAGTAATTATTCTTGAAAACTAAACGTTTTTTTTTCTGGTAATTTAAATTTTTATTACCAGGGAAAAAATATGTACAAGTATAACAGAAACCCTTCACTATCATTCTATAATTGGACATGCAGCCCCAACTATAGAAGGTCTTGGTAACTAATCAATACCAAATCTAATGAAACACAAAGAAAACTATCAAAGGATAGAAGCTTAGATTTTGTAGTCTCTTCGCTGAGTTGGATTTCAAACTCCCTTGACAATGGACCTCTTTTTTTTTTTTTTTTTTTTTTTAATAAATTACCTCACTGCATTATACCACCGTACACTATTATCCCACCTCCAGAATGAGCATGATAACACACTAATACCACTAGATAGTGTTCTAACAGTGTACAGATTCTAATGCAGTAGGGCTGATTTTCATAAATATAATAATAGAAAGTACAATGATGGAGGGGGCATCGACCTAACCTCCATATAGGAAAGGTGTACATCCTTGATCACCCACATTTGGTGACCAACTATACTTAGATAGCTAAGGTGAGTTAGACCTATAGTGATGTAATGGCTGTCGATCTTATAACATGGATGGACAGTCATATATACAAAAACGATGAGTAGTGACTTTAGGTCTACTATACAAAAAAAGTACAAGTATTCCTAATTCTACTGGGTAAGTGTTCCTTCTCATACAATGGACCTCTTGAATTATTAATTTGACCATGTCCTCACTTCTCCTCTTCTGATTACAAAAAGTTCTCCAATTTCTTTCTTGCCATATGTGGTATACAATACACAACAGTAGCATTCTGTATATGGTTGCTAATGATCTCCTACCTGGTGCAAACTGTGTAGCTCAACTGATCTCCTCAGCCCATCCTTTGACATATCTTTTTGTTCCAGCTCATTATAGTAGTTTCCTCCATATAGTCGTTGAGTAGTTACATTCGAAAAACAGGTGCTCATGATCCTCCTTAGCTCCTTCACACAGGGAGCAAATTGGATTGGTTAAGATACCCCATTTGATAAGCTTATCCCTAGTGTATAGCCTACCTTGTATGCGCTCGACGGATAAAAGTTACTCTAAGGATAATAGGCTGATCTTCCCCAAGAGCTCACATCGACGGGAAGATTTGGCACTTCGATGTCGGCTCTTCGCCACCTGAGGCTGTAGTATGTTCCAAGAGTTGAGCTGTTTGAGCTGGGTTCAGAACGTCGTGAGACAGTTCGGTCCATATCCAGTGTGGGCGTTAGAGCATTGAGAGGACCTTTCCCTAGTACGAGAGGACTGGGAAGGACGCACTTCTGGTGTATCAGTTATCGTGCCCACGGTAAATGTTGGTAGCCAAGTGCGGAGCGGATAACTGCTGAAAACATATAAGTGTATACGATAAATATCCATTTAGTGCAGCTATTCTTGCTACACCAACCTTTGGAAATTCTCCTCTAAGTTTGTTGCATATGTCTTTGATGGAGTAACAGTCTGCAGTTATCACCTCTTCCGCTCTAATATTTGCTTCAATTAGGTACTTGGCAGCACTTAGAATATTTTGAGTTAGCCATGATGCTTGCTTAGCTTTGACAGTCCATGCTTCTTCTTGCTTTATATGGTAGCGTTTTGAAGACTAAACCTTAAATATTCGATGAATAGATATTATATATTAAGATATAAATAAGGGTGAAATAATTAAAAGTTATTCTTAATTAATATTTTCTTAAGGAGCGTGTAAAAGAAAAACACGACAGATAATTTGAGACAGAGGAAGAACATGATATATTTAAGATTACAAAATCCAAAGATATTTTGGTACATTATCTACATGTTTAGTTTAAGACCATAGGATATGAAAATCTTGTACTTTTTAAAATTTTGAGTCTAATCAAACTAAAATATATATATTAAAACAGAGGAAGTATGTGGGGGTAAATTTGTATCGATAGTTACTTATTATTTGTAAATAATTCACTATTTATTAATAAAGATATGTTGTGAATATTGAACTTCAATATTAGAATTACTTGTCAAATATACTCTCTTCGGTCCACTTTAATTAATTTTTTTGGTCGAATATTTAATTGAGGAATTGACTTTTTTTTCCCCAAAGTTGCCCTTGGATTAAAGAACCTAAGAGCATTTGTAATATTTTCAATGAATAAATTAAGATTAATATGATTAATTTTATTGTTAATTAATACTAAATAATGTATCCCTTAATATGTGTGAAAATATTCAAAAATATCTATTAAAGTGAATTGGAGGGTGTAATATTTAAGTAAAGTAATTATTTTCAATCACCAAACTTCTAGCTTTTTTTTTTTTTTAAAGAGAAAAAATTCCCAAACTTTAAAATATCTACGTCTTCCCTCAAATCCACCTTAATTTCCCAATCCTTCCCCCCACCCCACCCCTCTCTCTCTCTCTCTCTCTCTCTCTCTCTCTCTTTTTCGTTTTTTCTTGTTAAATTTATTTTCTACCTGAATTTCATTTCACCCCACACAAACCATTTAAAAATATCTCTACTCATCCTTAAATCCTAAAATCCTAACCCACACAGGTAAATGTTAGCTCAACTTCATAACCAACTCTTAAACGCGTCGCTTGAAGATTCAACAGAAAAAGCATTTTCTTTCCTCATGATTATACAATTCCTTATGTAAGAATTGTTAAAAGGCATGTAAATTCATTGATTATTCTTATTGTTTTTTTTTCCATCCATGGCTGATATAGTACTTAGCTCCTCAACAATTTGCTGCAATAATTTCAATTGTATATCTTTAACTGAGACTAGACAATTTACTACTACTACTACTAGTAGCAGTACACTACATTTATCAATTGGTTATAATGGGTTAGTTAGAGGAGGAACATGTTCAAGAGTCTTGAATTTTTTTCCTTGTGAGTCTGTGATGAATTGCAAGAAAATTAGAAAAAAACATGTGGGGTCTTCAAGATTTGTGATAAAAAGTTCAAAAAATGATGCTTTATTGGTTAATGTGAAGAAACTTGGAAATGACATCTCTGCTGAGGAAGTATTGAGGGATTTGAAGTCGATTTCGGAACCGAATGAAGCTTTGTGTTTGTTTAAATCTTTAGGGGAAATGCCTAGGGTTGTGCATACTACAGAGACATGTAATTACATGTTGGAGTATTTGAGGGTTCACGAGAGAACTAGTGATATGGCTCAAGTGTTTGATTTGATGCAAAAACAGATAATATATAGGAGTTTGGATACTTATTTGATTATATTTAAGGGTCTGAATATTAGGGGAGGTATACGAGAAGCTCCTTTTGCTCTCGAAAGGATGAGAAAGGCGGGGTTTGTGTTGAATGCCTACTCGTATAATGGGTTGATACATTTGATCCTTCAAGCGGGGTTTTGGAAGGAAGGTTTAAAGGTTTATAGGAGGATGGTTTTGGAAGAGCATAAGCCGAGTCTTAAAACGTATTCTGCGTTAATGGTCGCGTGTGGTAAAAGAAAGGATACTGAGACGGTCATGAGATTGTTAAGTGAGATGGATAGTTTGGGATTAAGGCCGAATATTTATACTTTTACCATTTGCATTAGAGTGCTTGGAAGGGCCGGAAAAATTGACGATGCTTGTGCTATATTAAAGAGAATGGATGATGAAGGTTGTGCACCGGACGTTGTTACTTACACGGTTCTCATTGATGCTCTTTGCATTGCTGGCAAGCTGGATGTTGCTAAAGAAGTCTTTGTCAAGATGAAATCTGGGTGCCATAAACCTGATCGAGTAACTTACATCACTTTGCTCGACAGGTTTAGCGATCATGGAGACTTGGAGTCTGTAAGGGACTTCTTGGACAGGATGGAAGCTGATGGTTATAAAGCGGATGTCGTTTCTTTTACCATACTTGTTGATGCTTTGTGCAAAGTGGGAAAGGTCAATGAAGCGTTTGCTACATTAGATGTAATGAGGGAAAAAGGGATCTTACCTAATCTTCATACTTATAATTCATTGATCAGGGGCCTGCTAAGAAATAACAGAGTTGATGAAGCATTGGAGCTGTTTGATGGCATGGAATCTCTTGGAATTAAGCTTACAGCTTACACATATATCCTGTTTATCGACCATTATGGGAAGTCAGGCGAGCCTGATAAAGCACTTGAAACATTTGAGAAGATGAAAGTTCATGGAATTGTGCCTAACATTGTTGCTTGCAATGCATCTTTGTATAGTATAGCAGAAATGGGAAGGCTTGGAGAGGCGAAAAGTATATTTGATGGAATTAGAGAGAGTGGATATGTTCCGAATTCTATCACCTACAACATGATGATGAAATGCTATAATAATGCAGGGAAAATTGATGAAGCTATTAAATTACTCTCTGAGATGATAGAAAGTGGCTGTGATCCTGATGTGATTGTAGTCAATTCATTGATTGACATACTTTATAAGGATGGTCGGGCTAGTGAGGCGTGGGCAATGTTTTACAGAATGAAGGATATGAAACTGGCTCCTAGCGTTGTGACCTACAACACTCTACTGGCTGGATTAGGAAAAGAGGGAAAAATTCGAGAGGCCAATGAATTATTTGGTAGCATGACTCTTCAGGGTTGTCCTCCAAACACAATCACTTACAACACACTTTTAGATAGTCTTTGCAAGAATGGCGAGGTTGATAAAGCCTTGACGCTGCTTTATCAAATGTCCGGACCACATTGCTCTCCGGATGTTTTCACTTATAACACTGTCATTTTTGGTTTGGCTAAAGAAAAAAGGGTAACAGAAGCATTTTTGCTATACCATCAGATGAAGAAGAAAATATATCCCGACTGCGTAACTGTATATGCTCTACTTCCTACTCTTGTGAAAGATGGTTCAGTTGAGGATGCTGTTAAGATTGTGGAGGGTTTTGTCAACCGGGGTTTGAATAGGTCAGAGAGATCCTTTTGGCTACATTTGATGGAAGGTGTTTTGGGTGAAGCCGGATTATATCATTCCATGTCTTTTGCAGAAAGACTGGCATTTAATTGTCTTTGCAGAAATGACTTAATAATAGTACCTATTATTAGAGTTTTGTGCAAGCAGAAGAAAGCCCTTGATGCTCATGCACTTTTTTGTAAGTTCAAGAATGAATTCGGAATTCGTCCAACGCTAAGATCATATTATCCCTTAGTTGAAGGACTTCTGGATGTTCATCTTAAAGAATTGGCGTGGAATCTTTTCAAGGAGATGAAAGATGCTGGTTGTTCTCCTGATGTTTATACCTATAATTTATTTCTTGATGAACTTGGTAAGTCGGGGAGGGTTGATGAACTTTTTGAGCTGTACGAGGAAATGCTCCACAGAGGATGTAAGCCGATCACGATAACTTACAATATCCTCATTTCTGGTTTGGTGAAGTCTAATAAAGTAGACAGAGCAATAGATTTGTATTATGATCTTGTAAGCCTAGGCGTTACACCTACTCCTTGTACATATGGTCCTCTTATAGATGGGCTTTTGAAGGTTGAAAATTTCGACAAAGCAAAAGACTTCTTTGAGGAAATGGTGGACTATGGATGCAGACCTAATTGTGCTATCTACAATATTCTCATAAATGGGTTTGGGAAAGCAGGTGATCTTGAAGCTGCTTGTGACCTCTTTAACAGAATGAAGAAAGAAGGAGTTAGACCGGATTTAAAGACTTACACCATTCTTGTAGATTGCCTATGCACTGCAGGGAAGGTGGACGATGCTCTGCACTACTTTGAGGAACTGAAGTCAGCTGGCCTTGATCCTGATTTGATTTCTTACAACCTTATGATCAACGGAGTCGGGAAGTCTGGTAAAATGAAGGAAGCATTGCATCTTCTTGATGAGATGCAAAGCAGAGGAGTTACCCCAAACCTTTATACCTATAATTCCTTAATACTCAATCTTGGGATTGCTGGAATGTTGGAGGAGGCCGGAAAGATGTATGAAGAACTTCAGCGGTTGGGTCTTGAACCCAATGTTTTTACATATAATGCTCTTATCAGAGGGTACAGCAAGTCCGGTGATCCGGATGGTGCATATGCCGTTTATGAGAAGATGATGGTTGGGGGTTGTAGCCCAAATACTGGGACTTTTGCTCAGCTACCTAATTAAAGCCGGTCCTTTTAGGTTCTTCATCCAAAGTGAAGCTTCTGAGATTGAGTTCCTAAACTCCGCCTCGGGCTGCTAAGGTATATCCTCATTCCATCACTCCTTGGAACGTGCTGGGAATGTCAATTATTTCTGCGCTTATTGAATTTTCAAAACATGCTTACCAAAAAAGTTTTTCAAGATATAATTGCTATATTTTGTTGTTCCTCAGATCATCGTGTACCCTGCTCTCCAATTTATCCCTGAAAAAATAAGAAAGAGAAAAATTGTTTGTTTCCTTTTCCATTCTCAGAACATCGATGCGTACAAGCTAGAAGTTATTTTCTTGTCAATAATGGTAGTTAGATTGGCTAAACTTTTAACCTCAATTTCTTGGTTCTTTTCTGCAGGGGTTACGTCTGCTGATCTGACGTTATTATTTGAAAAGAGTGGTAGAGTTTATTCACTGTTTGCAGCTCTTAGATGTGTGCCAGGTTTGTTAGGCTCTGCTGCGCACCTCAAAGGCTTCGGAATTCATTTGTAAGGCGCTCTGTAAATTCCAAAATGTCTATATAAGTGTCAATATTTGATTGTTGTAGGTTTATCCCTGTGCGTCTTGTAAGAATAGTCGACAGTCTTAGCAATAACTGTACCATATCTCTTATGCTTGGTCAGAATACATGGTTCCAAACTGTAGATAACCAACCAATGTGGAGAGAAAACTCTTACTAAAGTTTTGATTCGTTCTTCAATTTGCATTGTTAAGTCTTGTCAAGAATTGTGGAGATCACCTTACATTGTAATTTTTTTAAAAAAAGGGTACCAAGTGTTGTTCCAACTATCTCTTATGATCAATTCAGTTCAGTTTTTAGATCCGTTCAGGGTTTATTTTAGATCTGTTTATGCTTTCCTTATTGCTTCTGCATTTACAACTTTCTTGAGCCTTCAACATTTCCTTTTGGAATTTGACTGTTGCTTTCCTTAGTCGGACCTCCAGAAGTGAAAGGTATCCATTTCTGAGAGACATAGTATATCTCTTGGCTAAATCATTTGTAATGAAGATAAATAAAACATTTCCACTGTATACAAATACATAGAGTAGTGCCTCTTGAATTACAAAAGGCAGCCCGCTGCACTAAGCTCATGTTATGCGCAGAGTCAGAAGAAGTGCCGGACCACAAGGGGTCTATTGTAATAGTTAAAATGAAGAATGGCATTTATAGTCATTAGAGGAGCTATTTCCATTGAATTTGGGGTCTATTTTCAATATCTCCACTAAACGTCAAGAGTCGTTTAGTTTATTTACTAGCTATGCGAAGATTATAACATAGGGGTCGTTTATGTGGTGATTAATACTAAAGGATTTGTAATACGATGAAAGGATGTTATACATGAGTTACTTATTTTAAAAGGGCACCTTTCGTCTTTAAATAGTTTAATCCCGTCATTGTTAATACACGTTTTTATAGTTCCCATTCTATTTCGCATAAAATATTTGAACACGATGTGTCTTCCTATGGAGTCAATGGTCAATGGCTGAGCAAGGAACTCATGTAAGGTGATTCACGAAATACCAGAATGTCACACTTAGTATTTGAGGAAAAGTTATGATGGGATTAGTTATCCTATTAGTATTTCTTATTGATGGTTTGGTATGTTGTATCGATCATGGGATTGTCAATTTTATTGCTTTATCCTGAATTTATCCTGAGATTGGTATTCCATCCTCCGGCAGGTATAAGTTATCTCGATATTATTTTTATCCTAGGATGACTTATTCTAGGATTAATAACCAAACAAGGGATAAGGCGATATCAAATTTTTATCCCAAGATTATTTTTGCTTATCCATCATACCAAGTATTTTTAACCCATCAAGGATTCATATTACTCCCCACTTACCTTCCATGTGACTCGAACCTTCAACCTACTGGGGTGCATAACCACTAAAGCAGACCTCACTCATCCCCCCCCCAAAAAAAAAAAAAAAAAAAAAAAAAAACAACAATTGCTGAGCATCTCATTTATCATTTTACGTGTTGATTAGGTTAATGTTGCATTCACACGAAAATGTGTGTACATTAGTACCTACTATGCCACCAAAAGCTCTCAGTCAAATCACTAACCTAAGTAGATATAAAAATCCATGAAAAAGCAGAAATGACTGAGAAAACAGGGGCAAAAAGGAATTCAACCAAACACTAAATGTGAATATATCAACTAGTTGAATTATCAGCAGTATCTTACAAATAATTCTTCATCACTGCTTGATAGCAAAAGCTGTAAAATTACCTTGTAAAATAGCACTTTGTGGCTAATTACACTGGTATAGATATCAAAATTTACGGCAATTAACAAAAGAAATTGTTCCTCTATTTACAAAGTCACTACAATGAGAACTTATCAATCTGGATTGCTATTCATTGATTGTAACTCTGTTTTGACGAAACGCAAATCGCTCAAAATTCCAGAACCCATGGTTATTCACATGATATTTGTATCAGAATTTGTGACAATGTAGTCAGTCATCACTTTCTTAATTGCATTTTCCCACTGCCAAAATTCTTTACTGAAAATAAATTATAACACCTCTTTTTCAAGTTTTAATACAGCCATGAAAGCTTCCTGAGGTACATCAACTTTACCAATAGCTTTCATTCTTTTCTTTCCTTCAGCCTGATAAAAAGATAGACAATGAATCATTAAGCATAAACTGTGTGACCCCCAGTTTACATACAACAAATAAGCAACACCGCCATAAGAAATAACACGAGTACGCAAGCATAGTTTACCAGCAAACAGTAAGCTCTGATTACCGTCTCATATTAATAGATGGGGAAAGAGTCTGATCAATATAACCTGTTGATAAATAGTCTTGCGCCTAAGACATCAACTCTTTCCTCCGGATTAGAGATTCTCAAGTAACTAATTGAATAAATCATAACTGAAGGCCCAGTGGCAATTGGAAAGGATGACTAGGCTAGTTGGCATTTGCTAAAGAGAAAAAGATAAGAAACAAAAGCTACGATGATGGCCCCCAGGCTGTTGAGGGATCTGTGCCTTAGGGCACATGTTTGAGCCTTGAGCCATGCGAATTAAGCCTGGTATTTAAGTGGAGAAAGGTAGAGGCACGAGCCCTTTATCCCTGAGTTTTGAAGGCTGCGGTTGGTCCTATCCGGTTGGCCCCAAACGGATTTCTCAGTCTTAAAAAGAAACAAAGAGCTAAATGATGATGTAGCACCAGAAGCCAGAAGAGAGAGAGGTAAAGGAAAGAAAAGTAAATGGGGGAAAAAGAGAAGTTGGACGGAACTGTAGATGCCGGAATATGCAAATATTCAAATATTTTTGTAAACGGATTTGATTTACTTGCACAGCTAAGCATGAAACTAACAACAGCATATGCAAATAATTTTGTAAACGGAATACAGCGTAAACATTCATTACGAGTAATTGTAACTAACAATGATATTACATAAGGCATTTGTTTCCTAGATGGGGGGTGCAAGGTACCTGTTTCTTGAGCAGTTTTTTTTTTCTTGAGATGTCACCACCTACACGAACAACGAAGGAATGTAAAACAAACTATGAGATGATACACATGTCAAAACATATCTTAAGTTTTAAGAGAGTGTAAGATGCTGCAGGAAACATCATAAATTCTAGGTTCTCTGCAGAAGCGGAATGAATTCTTACAAGGAACTTTGATATGTATATCATTCTAAGAAACAGATCACTAAGATAAAATGAAGACAGAAAGAATGAAGAGACAATCAGGATATTCTGAAAAGCTTTCATTTCAAAACATGGAAAAAATTACTAAGAGACATAAACAGCTATAACATAAAAGGCAAACTTCATTGGCATGTGAACTGTTCAATGCAACTCTAACTGTAGAATATCATACTGTTGGACTCATCTTGTAATCTTACCATAGCACTTAGCGAGAACATCCTTCCTGATAGCAGATATAGCCTCGCTGGCAATAACTTTTGAGCCAATGGTTGCCTGTCATGACACAGTAAGCATTCACTAAAACTAGTATGCAAGGAATAGTATGAAAGATCAAGACAGTTTTACATAATTTAAGTAACGACTTCCTATTTAATGCTTGAACTCATTAGCAGAAAAGAATAGCACTATCCCTAAATAAATCAAAGGCACTGTAACCCAAGTAAGAAAGCTTGTTATAAACCAAATTTGAAGCAATTTATTCAGATACAGATTTCCTTACTTCAACTAACTTAAGATAACAATGCAAAAGCATCATGCAATGATTTAAAAAGTGGAGATCTCGATAACTAATATTCCTTTCTACGGAAAATTTATGTGGTGTTTATTTATAAAACAGAAACAACGATTTTCGAAAGAGTCCAAAATGGGAGACCTACATCTTCCAGACCAGAAAACCAAAAGAAAAAACAAGTAATCAACAAAAGCAATGCTATCCAATACCACTGTTTTCCTTTCCCATCTCCTTTTTTTTATAATTTTGATAAGGTACTATCCAATATCATTGTTCACTAAAAGGAAGTTAATTTATGAAACAGACTAGTTGCTTTAGCCGATGGGGATCATTTGCCGACATTGATTCAATAAATAGTCAAAATAAACTAGTCCCAAGGAACTAGGTAAAATCATCAACTAAAACCATAAAACTTTGTGTTGGGACGCTTTAATTCTTTGCCAGATGATGCACGTGCAGTCTTAATTCTTGTATCATGTGTATCATGTCAACTCCTTGCAAATTAAAGCTTCCATGCATTTGCTATATTAGCTCCTGTCATATCCACGACATTACTACATGTTACACCATGTTAGCTATTGGTTTATTCAAGTGGCCATGTGTTCTGGCCCCTAAGTTCATAATTTGGGTTTCCATATTGGCCTTTTTTTGTATCTTGTTACAGCAATAAAAGTCCAAATCGCATGAAAGCTCTAGTTCTAATCTAGTCTTTTTACCAGCATTGATTAAGTAAAAAGTTCAAAAATATCTTGTAAAATCCTTAACTACTTTTCCTGTTGGCTGGGCACACAGCTCCTTCAACAGTGAGGCAACCACTAACCAGAAATCAAATTGAAGGGACGCAGTGGTTTAAGAAGTTCCTGCATTATTGTTCTAATAGTATTCATGAGGTAACAGCAAAATTCCTACCGCTATATTGCACTTGAGAGAAAACAACTTCTCGTTCTATTCCACTTTGAATGTCTTGATTTGTCTTTGCACGACAATTTAAGGTGAGTTCAAAATGTAAATGGTTACTATATGAAAGAGGAACATGGGATGCCGCAAGTTATTTTTTGTTACTCCGGGAGTAAAAAAGAAAAAGAGTGATATTCAAATGAGAACGAAGCTGCATCTAACACTATGATTTGTTCAACATAAGGTAGAAACAGTAACATGCTCTAATCGGATGAGTAAGTACAGCCCGATCAACATGTACAACATTGCTTCACCTTGAATCCATGCCAACGAGATACTTAAACACACAATAAAACATCGTTTTAATTACTGATAGCTTTACACTATAACGTGCATACATGTGTCCATTTGTAAAACAGCTTTTGGCTTATAAGTAGCACACCGCATCTCTTTCAAAAAGGTCTGCTGCTCATACAAAAGTCTCCATGGATTAATCATATGCTTTCTGAAAGTACCATTCAAACAAGCACAAACCGTTTGTAACACATAAATCATAATAAAAGTCTGAAAAATTAATGCAGCACTCGAAGTTCAGAGACAATTTGACTGCTCTCTAAACGACAGATCAAAATGGGAGTGGAGAGGAAGAAATTGAGTTGTTATTGAGACCACAGGATAATGTCATCAAAGATTGCACCGACTTAAAGTCAAATATCTCAAAAGATAACTACTTCAAATGTATAGTACACTCTACCACCAATAAAAACACCACAACTCAACGTAAAATTTAAAAAGGAAAAAGGAAAAGAGTTTGTAGCCTATACAAAACTCTTACCTCAGAAGACTGAAGACACCCCTCAAATCAGATTGATGTGAAATACATATCAAATAATGATGCACTACTCTAGTGCAAGACTCATACTAATTGATGAATGCACTACTCTTCGAATTCACTAAAATACTTCATGAAACAACCAGCAAAGAGCAACATGACATCAAGAAATAACTGAATTCTTTTCATATAATGAAGGAAAACATTGTGTAATCCGTGCACTAGAGTCTTGCAAATGGATGGTCACCGATATAGGCACTTTGGATAGTAGTAGGAGACTAACCAAAGTAACTAAGAAGATTCGGAGCACGAGAAGCATAGCAGCCTTACCAACTATATATCATTGAATGAGAACTCCAAGAATAAACAAGAAAACTTTTTCCTCTTGTAATGAAGAAAAACAATGTGAAATATGAAAGCTCTTAAAAGTTACCATTATCACAAACAGCATAAAAGATGACCAAGTAAGGAAAGAGTTGTCGTACCTGAATTGGCACTTTAAACATTTGTCTGGGTATTAGTTCTTTTAGCTTTTGGGTTAAAGCCCTTCCCACAGAATATGCCTGAAAAGACGCAAGAGTTACTTCAAATCTATGCAAAGGCAATCATTTGTACCAGATAAGATGGAATACCTTTCACATTGGTAAACGAAGGAGAAGGGCAAGATACCAGAGAACAGCAGACTCAACAAATAAATGTTTTTATTTTTGCACAATCTATGAAGATTTTCATTTGCTCGGACACTGGTGTAGGTGACTTTAATGGGTGCTGATCTAGAGGTCAGATCCTTCATGATCTAAATTATAAGACTCTGGCATACAGATCCAGGTAGGTATACAGGTTCAAGGATTTGGCTAAATAATTCAAATATCTAAAAATAGAGTTACAAATATATGTCTAAATTATGAGACATTATGTGGAAAATTTATAAGGTATTCCAAGCTATGTTATGCGGACTCTTCAAAATGTTGTCGCACCCATGTCGGATCCTCCAAAAATACACTACTTTTAGAGGATCCGACACGCACCCGGCGACATTTTCGGAAAGTCCGAGCAACATAGATTCCAAGAAGGAGAAAACATTGATCAAGAGGACAATCCTAGAAGAAGATAAAAGGAAAAAAAGGACTGACATAGATATTTTATATTCAAGGTATTCCATTTTCTTCAATTTTCACCCTTGCTTTTGTTTTAATTTAAGAAATCATTGTATATGTCCCAAATTTCTCCATTGACCAAAACCGGTTGACCAGATCAGGTACGGATTCCACACTCACACGCACGTCGTGTCGACACGGGTGCGGCACCAAAAGTGAAGAGTCCGAGCAACAATAGGTGATAAACAGTCAAAAGGATAATAGGAGAAGACAACATAGATTCCGTCAATAATTAAGAACAGAAAAACAATAGATAATGCCTGCCAGTCTATTTTCAGGTAGCTAGTGAATGCTCGTGACTTGAAAAATCCTTCACGACTACACATGGAAGACAAAAGTTCTATTCTGTTCACCTATATTCATGAGGCAACAACTGTAATACTTGTGAAATTCTTCCGAGTTAAGTGCAGCATAATGTGGCTGACATTGGATGAAAGCGTTTTAGTTTTTACATCATGTCCATGAGAAAAGCTCCAAAATCTTGTCATGCAGAAAACACAATGCTAGCAGGGAAAAAAGAAGTATCCCAACACTGTCACAGCTCTCAAGCAAAAGTGCAGCAGAAGATTGTATGCAGTAGGTTCTTTTCTCTCACACGAATTTGCTTTCCAGTTTAACCACACATACATGCCATTAGACCCTTTGTTACCTTGTCTTTATGTACGATTGTTGCCAAGGGTTCGACACGATCGCCATTAATGAGAATATCAAGCTTTATCAGATCACTTTCTGTATACCTGGCAGGCACAATCAGAGTGAATAGATCTCTTTAGCAAGTTACCTGCAATTTTATGAACTTCAACAACAATCTTCAGATGCCAATTAGACATTTCAAACAGTTTTTCCCTTTCTTAAATATGGAAAGAAATCCACTAATAAGTAAATGCAAACAGAAATGGGATTTAACTGAACAATCATCAAGCAAGAGAACCTTTTTTCAAGCTAGAGAATTGGAAATTGGTACTTCTATAAAAGATTGGAAAGCAAAGAACACAGTAACCGGGTTCCAATTACGTCTTACAATTGGGATCAGTGTAAAGATCTTTCTATGCATCCAGATACTCCATTATTTTAGCAGTGCATCAAGCTAAATGTTTATTTAACAGTGAGCACTCATGACAATCATACTGCCTGTACGCCTGATTCAGAATATCAAGCTAAAGGTTTGCCTTTGACATGCGCAGCAAAAATGGTGTGAGCTCTCTTCTGATAGATATCCACGGAGGGCCACAGTAAAAGGGTTCATAACTTCAGAATATCTACCTAACAACTTTTTACAAGTTGTTCATGGGACAAAAATAGGGATCTTCTTTCTGCAATAAGATCATTTTGTACAAATTAACAAACTTTCTGCAAAAGAAAAGAAAGTTACATAGGCATTTTATGTGGAAAGAGATTTCATTTATTCTCCTTTAACATTTAGAACTTCTCCGTATTCCTCAGGCATAAGCAGAAGAGGATAGGTACAAAAGAAAACGTGAATACAGAATCGTCTCCCTTAGCTTGGAACAAGAAAACGAACCAACTTTCGTCACCTGAATCAATTCAATCGTACTAGAAGCATGATTTCCCTTGTTTACTAAGACAATTTAAATTGAGAACAAGAGATGTAGTTAATATTTAAAGTGTGTATAAGTTCCAGAATATTAGGAGATCAAATAATTGGAGATAGATTTGACACTGCATAATATGTTGTCTTACCCAATGAAGGAGTATTCCATGCTTGCATAGCCTTTGCTTCTTGACTTTAGCTGATCAAAGAAATCTCCAACCATCTGATGAAGAAAATTGACACATCATGACTGGACAAAGAAAGACCCAGCTCAACATTGGTAGACGTGCTCACAGAAAAAGAAAGAAAATTGAAAATTATTCCTTGGTCAAAAAACAAAACAAAATAAAAAGAAAACAAAATTCAACATGGAATCCTTAAGAAAAATGAATACACAACATACATTGTGAAGTACCAAAAAACAACCAGTAAGCAAAACGACAGCCACCCATATTTTACATCCTCCAGACATGTACTTTTTGTACCCTAACCCTTTCCAATCCACAAGAGCTCTACATCAGGGCACTGGTTAACTAGTTACCTCGGCAAGTGGCAATTCGTATACGAGTGATGCTCTATTCTCAGTAATATATTTCATCTCTTTGAATATTCCTCTTCGGTCTTGAGCAAGTTCCATAAGAGCACCGATATACTCTTTTGGAGTGAGAAGCTCAATCTGCAGGGAGAAGAATCACAAGCAGATGTCCAACTAGTTAGAATTGAGACTGCATACGAAAGACAAATTTGAAAATAGTCATGAATTCAGAGAGCAACCTTAACAAATGGCTCCTCAATTGACCGTCTTTTTCCAGGTTCAGGAAGCAAAGATGGATTTGAACACTCAACCTGGAGCAGATCAGATGCATGCATATAAGACCATAACATGGAAAGACAGGCTCCAATATAAAAACTGCAATACTGGAAGATGAACATAGACTACTACAAAGGACGAAAAACTCAAAAGATGAAAAGTAACACTCTGAGTTATCAAAGATAAAGTTTTGTCAATCAGAATGACCTCTCTTTCTAGTGTATCATAAGTTCCCCTTATAATTTTTTTTTAATTATACAACCTCTCCAGTCTTGTCTAACAGTGATACCTCAAAGTGTCCCTGTATGTCCCACACAATCTCAAAATAAAATCAGTCTTTTATTTTTGAAATAAAACTTAGTGAGAAAGAAGCATACTGAAACATTCTAGTAAAGAAATCAGTTAAACCTGATGGCGCTTTTAGGACGATACTGTCTTTTCCTTTTTGAAAATGGTAACAGTTAGGATGATACTATTATCCTGGTGGATATCTTGTTGTTTAAATTTGTAGTTCTTTTCTTTAAGTCAGAGTGAGGTGCAAATCGATAATTTGAACAGAAAGAACAAAGCAGCAGGACAGTCAATGTTACGCAGCAAGAATATTAAAGTTAAAAGAAAGTACACTTGAAGAAAGGCAAAAACAGCAATGAACAGTTAACCTATGTGGAGGTCTGCGAAATGACACTTTTAACTAAAACTGGATAATTATAGCAGTAACTAGAATTGGTATTAATGGCTTGACACAATCAACCCCAGGGTTAAACACTTCCTAGCTATCTGTGTTTAGTAGATAGCAAGTATAAATACTAGCTCATTAACCTGACAACCACGATAAATTTGCAACAGGATGCAACTAGATATAAGGGAGTAAAAGAACGCTTAAAGCAGCAGAAATTTTTTCTATTAATATAACCCATTTATCTCTCTCCAGATGACAACATCAAAAATCTGATAGTCCTTTCACAAGTAGTTAACAAAGGAAGAGATTCTTGTAACTGCTCTACTGGTAAAAGCTATCGTATTTCCTACTATGCTATCTGGAGTAGAGAGAATATAAAATCCTGTGTTTTGAGAATGCAAGCAGCGGGGTTTTCTAAACCCATATAATTTTAAAGAATGCCCAGTCAATTTCCCACACCAGAAATACATTATCCCATTTATGATGCCCTTGAAAAAGTCAGCAATTAGAGCTAAGCTCTGACAATTTCATTGGAATAAAGAGGCACAACTCAGGATAAAAAGCTTGAGTGCAGGACAAGAGATATTACAATATCATCGTCTATGCAATTGACTCGGTAAACGACACTCGGGGCTGTAGTTATTAGAGACAAATCGTACTCGCGCTCGAGCCTTTCCTGTGAAACAAAAGTATATTAGAGCACATGACAAGCACAGCCGTCGGGGTGAAAAATAATCAAGTTACTAAAAGTGAAGTTAATATGAACATTATTCTGACCTGAACAATTTCCATGTGAAGAAGACCCAAAAACCCACATCGAAATCCAAAACCCATAGCACTTGAAGTCTCTGGCTCAAACTGCAAATTTGGAATTATGAGAGAAAAATTTTACGCAAATTTGCAACTTCAAAGATTATGAACAATATCCATAACAATTGCCACATTTCCGGTAAATTCTAACAAATTATAAGTATAAAAGGAAGATAAAATGCTAGTACACAAGAATATGCATAAATCTGCAAATTCATTAAGTAATATTGGTCAAAGGATTATAATGGGGTCGACTACATGCAAACCCATAAATTTAAACAAAACTAAAATTTCCAACATCAATGATTAAGACCACAAATTTCAAAAGTCTTTATTTCTTTCTTAAACTTCGGCCTCTTCAAACTACGCCAAATAATTCAAACATAGGGAGTATATCATAAAAGCCAGATTAGAACAAAGGACACATGACACACAAGATTCTGAACACTGACTACAAAAATAATGCTCGACAAGTTTTCAAAAGCATTGCAATGAGAAAGTTCAGGAACTCATCGAAAAACCGTCAGTGTTTACATTGCGGGCATAATTTTTACCTTCAATGCAGCATCATTAAGTTGCAACTTCTCCAATGCATCACGAAGCTCACTAAACCTGCAGAAATGTTGACAACCATTTACAGTGGCAAATCTATTTGCATTCACATATATGTGTGTGTGTGTGTGTGTGTGTGTGTGTGCTGTGTAGAGTATGAGAATAGAAATATACTGGTCGGCATCAACTGGGAACAAGCCACAAAACACCATTGGAGTAGCCTCCTTGTATCCCGGTAATGACTGTTCTGCTTTTCTATTGAAGTGTGTTATAGTGTCACCCACCCTAGCATCAGCTACTGATCTTATGGAAGCTGAAAGAAAGCCCACCTGAAATGATAAACCGAAAATCTTACAATCTCATCACTTAAAGCAAATTGATCTATTTAAATGAAGATTTGAAGGTACCCCATCGTTATTTGTCGGTGTTTATCACATCAGTTATATTAGTTTCTTTTTCATTTTTCCATGATTTGCAATAATTTGATGCTATGATTTCTTGATTTTTTTTTTTTATAAAAGTGGTGTCCGCTCCAGCTTGCGAGCACCTCGATCATTCCACAAGGTACTTGCTACCTCTCACTAGCACAGTACTAAGTAGCTCTGCCACCAAGGCTTACGCAGATGGGAAGAAATCACCTAGTGTTATTTTCTCAGCTGAGCCATTTCTCAATAATTAACGGTAGAATCAAATCCATCTATCTTGGTCATCAAGGATGTAGCAGACTGGGAACTCTAAATGAGAAGTGTTAATAATTGCTTATTATGCTGACAAGAGATAGATTTTTTTTCCTGGTAAATAAGAAGAGAAGTATTAGAATTAAATTAGTCAGATAAGATATTCTACCTCTCCGGCGTATAACTGATCAACTTGCAACTGGTTAGGAGATAAAACACCTAATTCATCAGCAAAATAATCCTGCATTTGTTGTAGTTAAGAATAAGCCAACAGGTATTTTGATCTATCCATCAACCAAATAAGAGAAAAGAGAAAAACTCAGAAAATTGAGAAGTTCATCTCTTGTAGATAAGAAAAGAATGAAAAAAAGATATTGTATATAAGAAAAGAGGATTGAAGTAGAGATCGGTACAACACTCCCAAACAAGATGCCTTGAAAATTTAACACATAGAATAGGTATAATTCTTTAAGACATCAGGAGGTCAATAAAATTATTTTATCAGATTCAAGGGATATTGAAGGTTCTAGCAATGGAATCCTAATTCTATGGGTTGAAGCTTACTATTTCCTGTAAAAGATTTCTTTCAGCACATATGAGTAATTCTAGCATTGAAAACCTAATTGTATGAACAGAAGCAAATGATCTTCAAAAGATTAATTTTTCACACACAAAGGCTGAAGTTGTTGACTGCCCATGTAATATTCTTGCCTTACATTCTTCTTGGGCAACAAATAAGGTCAAATTTTTCGAACAATAAGTCACACTATTATTCTCAACAATAGAGCACCTAGAATCAGCAACTATATCACGGATCCTAGATGATGATTTTCCAAATGATCACTTGGACAAAAGAAAAGGTAAAGTATATGATTAGGAAACCATACCTTCCCACTGGCCATAAAAAGCACTCTATCACCTTTTTTAATAGTCCCATCAATGACTCGAAAATAGACAATAACACCCCGATATGGATCATAATAACTGCATAAAGAGATAAAGGGAACAATTTCAGTTAGTTATGATGTGCTATCCCAGGTTTTTCATCAATGCATGTTCACAGCTTTTAAATTATTTTCATAACGTTGGTATTTCTCTTGCTAATATGTGTAATATCTTCCAAGTAAAAGCAGATAACATCAGTAATATTGAGATCAGTAACCAATTTCTTAGTATTGGATATTGAAACTGCAAGATTCAAATTTCTAATGAGTATTTCCATGCATAAGCTTTCAAACATCTGTAAATAGTAGTAAACTAACGCAAATATATTCAAAAGGGCTGTCAATCAGATGTACCTGTCAAATATAAGAGCCCTCAGAGGCCTTCCAGCAGTATCACCTGGTGGTGGAATCTTCTGAACAATCGCGTTTAGAATTTCCGTAATACCTATTCCTTCCTGATGAGGAAAACGCACATCAAATTCCACAAGTTGTAGTAGGGCTCAGTTATTCAACCACTACTTCAAATTTTCTTCTATTTGGTTAAAAGTAGAATCTGCCATGTATTCTTTGAACAGAGAATGGAAAATGAGAATAATAAAAGAAATTACCTTTGCTGAGGCGTGTATTGCATTGCTACAGTCCAGGCCAACAATCTATACAACAAGATGAGTTGATTCTATGGTTAATTGTGAAGTTACAGAAGCTTCAAGTATCTTTTTCCTTCATTCATATCCAGATAGCTATACGGCAAACCATTGATGCCACAGCATGAATAAACATGACTTATCAATAAAGCGTTTTAGTGGTCATCTAACCTAAGAGAAAATTTGCAAAAATCATATAAAGCAAGTAATACTGGTCATAACAGCATTAGTAAATAGAGAGAATGACAACCAAAGCCATAGCAGGAATCTTATTCATTAATGGTGCAGACAATCAGAATGGCACCACTAATAGTAGCTATACCTCTAACAGATACAAAAAATCCTAACTGTATTTACTCAACAAACCAACCTCTTCTATCTCTTGAGCAACACGACTTGGCTCAGCCCCTGGAAGATCAATCTTGTTCAAAACCTGAAGAGAAGAATCATCACTCTTGTCAGCAAATACATAATCAATATGTTAGTTTTAGACATATGTATATAATAGTCTTGTCCCACATTGGTAGAGAAGAAGTATAGGATTGTAGAATATAGCTATAAATAAGGGCCTCTTGTATTGTATCAAAAACATCAATAATATATTTTCTTTCTCCCGTGCTTTCTCACATGGTATCAGAGCTATCGTGAGATTTTATCGCTGTGCATAAATTCCAGCGATTCCGGGAAGAAAATTCAGTCACCAGGAAGCCTTTTTTTCCGGCGACCCATTAGGTTTTTTTTTGTGTCTGCCGTGGTTCTATCAGTGTTGTGCAAAATCCAACACTAGCACAAGAGCCACCATTTCCCGGCGACCAAACCCCAGTGAGAAGCTCCGGCAGACGCCTCCTCACGCGCCTCCACGCGCCACCAGCAGTCACGCGCGTTATCTCACGCGCACCCACGCGCCGGCGCGTACAGCTAGTTCCGGCCACTTTTTGAAAAAATTCCTTCAGAGCAGTTGGGTCGCCTGGTAATTCCGATCCTACCCCTGCTGTTTTCGTTTTATTTCAATCACTTTGAGTTTTTCTCCGGCAACTACAGTAATTTCCGGCAGCTACAGTAGGTTTCCAGCAACTACAGTATCTGTTTACTCTGTTTTTTCAGTATTTCCTTATTCTGTTCAAGTAGATTACAGTACTCTTCTCTTATTTGGTAACAATTTGCAAAGATGTCTTTGGGATTTGATGTTTTTGGGTCTAGAAATATGAGTTCCGGGAGCTCTAATGTTATGATTACCTCGGAACCTTTAATGGGAAATTCCAACTACTTAGCTTGGGCTTCATCTGTTGAGTTGTGGTGTAAAGGCCAAGGTGTTCAAGACCATTTAATCAAACAGTCTGGCGAAGGAGATGAAAAGGCGATAACACACTGGGCCAAGATCGATGCTCAGTTATGCAGCATCTTATGGAGATCTATTGATTCAAAATTGATGCCTTTGTTTCGTCCATTCCAGACATGTTATTTGGTTTGGGCCAAGGCTCGTGCCTTATACACTAATGACATATCTCGCTTCTATGATGTGATATCACGGATGACAAACTTAAAGAA
>MCJB01017345.1:71320-86272 GCA_002018475.1 Nicotiana obtusifolia | reverse complement strand
ATATATATATATATATATATATATATATATATATATATATATTTACACATGTGTGTGTGTGTGTGCGCGCGCGCGTAGATGAGAGGGATCAGATTGCCCGCCGCAACGGTATTGGTATTGATATGTGGATCGGGTTGCACACTGCAACGAAAATGATGTATTGTAGTTATTCTTGTTTTTTTTTCCTCTATCATGTTTTTCTCTAAGGCTGTGAATTGATGATATTTCGAGGCCCTCTGTCATTTACTTTCTCGTTCCATTTATTATATTGTTAGTTGTTTATCTATCTCGTTATTGCTTCTATGCCTATTAGCTATACACGTTTATAGCGAGTGTCTCGTTATAGACTCGTCACTACTTCGTCAAGTCTAGGCTCGATACTTACTGAGTACATGGGGTCGGTTATACTCATACTACACTTCTGTACTTCTTGTGCAGATCCAAGTGTTCGTCCTAGAGGCATACAAAAGCGATATCTTGGATTCTTCTTTTCAGGAGACTTTTGGCAGTACTGCCTGGCGTTCCCAGACCCTAAAGTCCACTTTCTATCTTTATTGTTGTTTTTTTTATATCAGACAGTTAGTATTTCATTTCAGACCTTATATTTAGTATTCTAGTTGCTCATGTACTTGTCCAGTTTCTGGTAGTAGTCTAGACAACAATAGTTTCGGATTATTATAGATTTCAAGATATTTCAATCTTAATTTCTTATTATTGTGTTTTAAAATTGTTAAACTACTTAATTATTTAGAAAATGTTGGCTTGCCTAGAAAGAGGATGTTAGGCGCCATGACGACCCCATGGTTGGGATTTTGGTTCGTGACAAGTTGGTATCAAAGTCCTAAGTTGCATAGGTCTCACGAGTCCGCATGGTTGTGCTCATGGAGAGTATGGCTCAAGACAGTGTGTTTCCTATGGCACCAGCCGTTTCTTAGGTCGGGGGACGACCCAAACTTCCAGTACTCATATCTAGAGTAGATGCATCCTGGTTACCAGACCCCAGGTGTTCTACCAGTTGGGACGGTTCAGCCTGTTGTTGCTACACAGCCCAGGGAGAGACCCGCCATGTCAGCTGAAGAGGTTGGACATGTTCCAAGTTGTATCTCCCTCACTTTAGTGGTGTACCTTTCTAGGATGCCCATGACTTCTTGGAACATTGCCATGAGATTTTGCGCAACATAAGGATAGGAGATTCAAACAAAGTTACCACCTTTGAGATGCATGGTTATGCCAAGAGGTGGTGGCAGGTGTATGAGCAAGGAAGGCCAGCAGGATCACCTGCTCTCACATGGACTCAATTTTCACAGTTGTTCTTGTATAAGTTTATTCCGGTAACTCAGAGGGAGTAGTTCTACGGTAATTTCGAGCGCCTTCAGCAGGATAGCAGGACCGTTACTCAGTATGAGACCAGGTTTGTGGATTTGTCTCGCCATGCAGCTATCCTGATCCCCGCTAATAGGGAGAAGGTGCAGAGGTTCGTCGAGGGTCTTACATATGTCATCTGACTTCAGATTACCAGAGAGATCGAGTTTGATATTTCTTTCACTTAGGTATTAGAGATCGTCAGAAGGATTGAGCGCATCAGAGGGCAGGTGAGAGAGGCAACCTCTGATAATAGGCCCCGTAATTTTGGAGGATTTAGTGTTCCTCGTCTGAAGGTAGGGGTACCTTTGGTAGAGGCCATCCTATCACGCCAGTTCAGTCAGCCCTACGGGTCACACATGGTACTTCAGGCAGTCATAGTGCTTCTGGACCTCGAGTAGCTAGCATTTAGTGCATCTTTAGCTCCTATTAGTGCAGCACCAATTTAGAGCTATTATAATGATTATTCGGTTCATCAAGGTTAGTCATAGATTTAATAGCCACATATAAACCAAAAGGATGCTTTGAGTCTAGAGATGCGGGTCATATGAGGAAGTATTGTCCCAGGTTTCAGGGCATCATGTCACAGTAGGGTACTCGTGCCATGACCCCGGCAGTTGGCTTGAATGATATGATAAAGGCACACCAATATCTTTTGGTTCCAAAATTTTCAACTTTTCACAATATCAACTCTCCATATCGGAAATATGCATATGAATGATATGATAAAGGCGCACTAGGACATAATGAATATTTACATGAATAAGAGATGGCTATGTCTTATCATGTATTTTAACTTTTCATAGCAAGGTTAGTCTTAGATTCAGTAGCCACATATCAGCCGAAAGGATGCTTTGAGTCTGGATATGCGGGTCATATCAGGAAGTATTGTCCCAGGTTTCAGGGCATCATGTCACAGTAGGGTAGTCGTGCCATGACTCCGGCACTGGTTGCTTCACCACCCAGTCAACTAGCTAGAGGCGAGGGTCAGGTAGCCCGAGGTGAGGGCCAATTAGTTAGAGGTGGAGGGCAGTCAATGAGAGGTCGTCCCAGGGGTGGAGGATAGGTTGGTGGGCCTCAACTAGACGACAACATCTGTCCGAAAATAAAATTACATAGACATGTATAAACGAGTAGGGAAAGAGGGACTCCATGTGCTACAGATCAGATCAAGTAAGCAGCTCACCAGGAAGTCTTCTAAGACGCTCCTACTTAGCTCATTGGATACCACTAACACCAACCTCAGAACCTGCACAAAAATGTGTAGAAGTGTAGTATAAGTATAAAACAACGGTACTAAGTAAGTATCAAGTCTAGCCTCGAAGAAGTCGTCACAAGAAGCTGACACTAACACCTACTAACAACTCAATAAGTAGATATAAACACAATTAGAACATGGAGTGAAGCATGATATCATCAATCAAGTCCACTAGTAGAAACATAGTAGATCGGGAATTTAGACATGCTTTTTAGACAAGAGATAGAATACAATATCAGTTATCTTAATTATTTTCATTATCACGATATAAATCAATCATATAAGAGTCCCTACATGAGTCTAAGCTACCAATGCATGCTCATGATCCAATCTCAATACCTCACTACAAACCATATACCTGATACTGGCGAAGTGTCCAAAGCAGCACCAATTTGGGTCCCTACACGCACAGGGCCCAAAGTAACATAGGTGATAACCTGAATCCAGAGGAATGGATCCATATCTAAGCGTCATTGTAGCGTGCAACCCGATCCACTAATAATAATTGTAGCGTGCAACCCGATCCAATCATATCACTGTTGCGGCGAGCAACCCGATCCAAACAATATCATCAATAATCAATATCCAACACCAAACGACTCGAATCTAGTAAAATATCACTAAAATAAGTCAGTACAAGCTTTAGAAATTGATTCCATATAAAAAAGATTCAGGTTTTTAATTCAAATAAAAAAACTCAACTAAAGTCAGCTTCAGGCCCAGAATTCGAAATTGATCATTGATATAGTTCACCCACAACCCTACGATTGCAAATTTATGATTAGATTCCAAATCGAGGTCCATTTTCATGTTCAAAATCCCCACAATCACTCTCTTAAGTTCATATAAAAAACCCTCATTTCTATACTTTATCCATGTTTGAGGGGTGAAACGTAGATGTGGATTCTTGAAATATAACCACAAATGATAAAAATCACTTACCCTTTTGCCTTGGGTGAAAATCCTCTTCAAGTCACCCTCCAAGTCCAGGGCTTAAAATATGAAACAATGGGCAAAATCTTGCCTAGCGATACACATCGCGATAGCGATAGACCCTTCGCAATCGTGAAGTCCAAAATCTACCTCTCCAAAGCACATGGAAATGGTCCGAAATCGCCCCGAAACACACCTAAAAAAACACAAGTAACATCAAAACAAGAATTGAAGATCAAAATCCATCTCTTAACTTCCAAATATTCCAACTTTGCAAAACGCGTATAAATCATACTTAGACATTCTGGATTTCAACCAAATTTGACATACAAGTTCCAATCAACTAGTTGAGCCTTTCCAAAGTACCGCAGCAACAATCGAAGTCACATAACACCAAAGTCAACTTCCGATCAAACTTAAAAATTCTCCAATTTTTCACATTTCCAACTTCAGATATATTGAGGCAAAACCTTCTAGGAACCTCCAAATCCGAACACACGCCCAAGTCCAAAATCACCATACAAACTTGTTGAAACCATCAAATTATGATTCCGAGGTTTTTTACTTTTAAGTCAAACCTTTGTCAACTATTCCTACTTAAAGCATTCAATGAGAAACTCTATTCCGAACCACCTCCAAACAACTCATAAATCAAAACCAATTGTACTTGCAAGTAATAATACATATATAAAGCCACACAAGGTCTCCGTTCACAGCACGGTATGCCGAAACTCAAAACGACTGGTGGGTCGTTACATTCTCCCCCACTTAAACATATGTTCGTCCTCGAACGTGCCAAGATAATATTCTTCACTTGGTTGGACAGGAGATGCAGCGCGCTTAGCGTCGGAAAGATCCCTCAACATGGGTGTGCTTATTCCAACACTATCAAATAAATGTATAAGCTCATCATACACACCTGTGAGTGATTCCATTCCACCTTAATCTATATAAGTCTATTAACATAATCCCGACTAAAGATTCTTCCTTCAGCCTCAGTTAATAAGCGTTAAACCAAATCCCAATATCCAAAACTCCCTCTAAGACCCGGTGCTTGTACATATACACTGTATCAATCCCATAAGCTGCATCACGTCATAAATGTTCTTCATAGATGTAATCACATATCGTACCCAATAGCTCATATACTCATAGCAATATTTTCAGACCACAATAGTTGCTTATTACCATACCTAGTACCAGTAATACACTTAATATCAGATTCAAACTTGTTCCAAACCTTTGCAACATTGTTAACGATGGATAAATCGTGTAGAAACTCATTACCACCCATCAACTCAATAAGTCATGGAGTTCTCTCGCCTCAGAAGAAATATTGCCAAATTCTGAGCGCTAAACATGCAACAACTCGAATGTGACCAATAATGAAACGAGAACCAAATAAGAGAACTATCCAACAAGTCTTACCGATACAACAACAAAAACATAATGTTATGAGTCCATCCCACAAGGGATAAAAGAATAATATGGAATAAGCACATGTAATCGTATCCAACATAAGTGGAAACCCGATCCAAACATATCAATACACATGGGAATGCCTATTGGGCCAAAATTCTCATGCTCACCAAACATAGGTGTATCGACAACAAGCATGTAAAGTGCATAAACATAATCATAGGGAGACGGATATAATAATACACTACGAAAACGGCAAGCATGATTAAGGTGCAATAAGCTAATCGACATTCCAGGAACGATCTCGCTTACATATCGCCACAAAGGCCTAAATAGGACAACAACATGCGTATGAATCACCAGGTAGTCTCACCACCCATCATAGCATAAGAAAGTAATACATGAAATAGGTCAGGGCATGAATACGATAATTTCACGCGATGACACACCCGTTGTAAATGTTGTGCTAACTAAGAAAATCCAATCCAGTGTGGAATGCATATTCACATTTAGGCCTATCAATAGGCCCCCAAACTAACTCAAACTATTCTGAAATAGGTAAATAGCCTTACAAAGGTCCACAATGAGTCTATCTAAGACACATACAATTAGCTGTTTAACTCTTAATACACTTTCACCTTCCGTAACCAAAGAGATAGTTTGCCTCTAAGAAAATCCAATCTCAAAATCTCGAGAATATAAGAATCTTCATTCCTGATATATAACTCTCCCAGTAGAGTGACTTCCATATCACACATACACAGTCTCATCATGAGAATACTTTCATAAATCTTCTGCATCGACTAGCAAAACCTGAACATCAACTATTATCAACCACACGATTTTTGTAGACTAGTCAAGCATCTGCAAATCACTACACAATGCGTCTTCAAAATTTACACAACCTTCTCAGGCGATACAAGATATTTCCTTTAACAATAAAAAACTTTCCATACCCGTAGAAGACATCAACCTCAAGTCGTGGTCAAAACCATCATAAACTCTTCGAAACCCATTTTCACATAACCAAACCATCATAACTATATCCCTCTAGATCAAGCAAGTCACACAGACTGCCAAACCTAGAATTCTTGCCACTAAAGCACATGCAAGTCCCTACAATATCAAAGGAACTGCTCATTTCTATTACCATGCAGATCTAAGCGGCCATTACACTAATCTCACTCCTATATATTACTCCTGACCAGCCTTCATGGCAACACTTCTCTTTCCCAGTACATTATGGTCCTCAACCAAAACTCATCTCAAAAGATCCCAACATGAAACTTCGGTGTCCTAAGACCCATAAGCTATTTTATTCCCTTTTATGCACCCCCTCAAACCGAAATGCCTGCTCTAAAGAGACCTTCTACGAATCCAAAGTTGTTTCTTTCACCTCTCAAACAGTGCATTGCAAAAATGATAATGCTACAAAAATACTCTAAGTCTCTTTCACAACCCAACACAAATCTCAAATCCTTAGCCACACAACAAATTTGGCAAATCCTTAAGTACACATCTTGGATCTTGATCTCGCTGGAATCTTTCTCGAGAGTCACCCATTTTATCTTAGACCCGAATGCATTGCCAAACATAGAAAACGACTATTTTTCCATTAGCACATGGATACTTCAAGAAGCAACCTCATCCTTAGGCAACAGAGTAAATTATATCCACAACGAACACCAAACATGAGTCATTCCACGATCTTCATATCAACAAAGCATAGTACATCATACACCCAGCAAATTCCTTGTGCAAGAATCTTCGATGTTACCCTTCTCAAATTATAGCTAATTCACAAGTATATCCTAGTCCAGAAACTACAACTACACATGACCATCTGATCCAATCGTCGATGGTAGACTCCCCCACTTGGTTGCAAGCAACAATCACATTACCAAGAACCTACAATGACTTCTCCTACTTAGTTACCATGATCTCGCTCTTTTACTCAGATGAATTGCTCATAAGTTCATGTTGCACTAACCATAATGCATCCTAAGCTATCAACCCAAATTAACACTCAACCTTGTGACAATCATGAAATCTTCCTCAAGTGATCCACACTAACATTATAGTATATATATCCCACTAGATAGAAGGTAAATCTCTTCATAGGACCTCATAAAAATTTATACAACCCCATCGTTCTAATAGGGGATAGTCCACCTATTTAGCCTCATATTTACATCTTTCTATGACCTTGACATGGTACAAGCACTATGTCAATCAATCTCCCAAGTCTACACTCATCCACATCCACATGGTGTAAGAATCTATTCGACCACCAATGATCATTTGAAAGGTCCATCAACACATCCAAAACTCAAGATTATATTGCCCACCAAGATGATAATCAAGCATTCACATTCCCTTAGTATCTCAAGAAAACCCCTCTCATCACAATTGAACTCTATAAATGTAAGAAGTCATCACCAGAACGAAATGCGCAGAATCGATCAATTGTCCACAATTACTCAAATAGCATGAAACTTCCTCAAGGCCCGTGGCAACCATACCATAAATCCATAATGATACGCTCCCACCTCCACTCTGATAGCCATCTTATGAAGCAATCCATCCTGTCTCTGATGCACATACTTGAACTGCTGACAACTCAAACATGAGACATGTCCAATAATTTCCTCCTTCATCCTCCAAAGCAATAATGCTGCTTCAATTCATGATACATCTTCACGGCACCCGGATGAATGGAATACCTCAAACGATGAACCTTGTCAAGAGTCAACTCCCTTAAATAATAAAAAATGGGAACACAATTCCGACCCTGAAATTGCAATACGCTGACATCTCTAAATCATACATTGGATAATTCTTCTTATGGGCTTCAATTGTTGCGACGCATAAGTAATCACCCTACCATTTTGCATCAACAACATGGCAAGACCAACGTGCGAAGCATCGTAATACAATGTACATGGACCTGAACCCGTGGGAAACACTAACACTAGGGCTGCAATAGATGGAAACCCCTTCACCAAGCGACGATAGTAGTCTGCCCTCATAATATAAGGGAAAACATCCCACACCACATATGCAACATCATCACAAATCACCGGTGCCCAAGTGATTTCAAGTACTCCAATACATATGAATAGGAAGAAACCGAGGATATAGGCTTCTACGAATGAATAGGAAGGAACCAAAGATACAGGCTTCAAGCTGAAATAAAATCGCACGATAAGGAATCAATAAAGGGGAAAGTTCCTAAAGTCCTACAGCCTCTCGACACTATATACTAACATCTCTATATCGATTCACAAGACTCTACTAGGTCTGCTCGTTATCTGTGAGACCCTTACTTAGGACCTAGAGCTCTAATACCAACTTGTGACGACCAAAAATTCCTCCAAAGGTCATTATGATGCCTAACCTGCTTGCGAGGCAAGCCAACACTCAACAACAACATTATGATTCAATTATTAAGCTTAACTAACTCATGACATAGATAACAAGGTAGAACAAGTCTCAAATATCAATATAAAAAAAATACGAATCCCATACAGGATCTAAACATAACCACAACTGTGTCGCAAACTCTCCCAAAACCGGGTGTCACAACAACATCAAGAGCATCTAACAAGAATAGATATTCTCAGGTAGACAACAACATCTATCCGGAAAGAAAAATACATAGACAAATGTAAATGAGTTGGAGGGGGGACTCCATGTGCTGCAGATCAGATCAAGTAAGCAGCTCACCGCAAAGTCTCCTAAGATGCTCCTACCCAACTCAATGGGTACCACTAATACCAGACACAGAACCTGCAAAAAAATGTGTATCATTGTAGTATGAGTAGAAAACAACGGTGCTTAGTAAGTATAACGTCTAGCCGCGAACAAGTAGTAACGAAGGGTCGACATAGACACCTGCTAACAGCTCAATAAGCACATGAAAACACAATTAGAACATGGAGTAAAACATGATATCATCAATTAAGTCCACGAGTAGAAACTGAGCAAATCTGGAATTTAGACATGCTTTTCAGACAAGAGATATAAAACAATATTAGTCATCTCAATTCTTTTCATAATCATGATACGAGTTAGTGAATGTTCGTATATATATATATATATATATATATAGAGAGAGAGAGAGAGAGATAAGAGTCACTGGATGAGTCTAAGCTACCAATGCATGCTCATGATGCAATATCAAAATAAAATAAGAGCCACTGCATAAGTCAAAGCTGCCAATGCATGCTCATGATCAAATATCAAAGTATATAAGAGTCACTGCATGAGTCTAAGATACCAATGCGTGATCTAATCTTAATACCTCACTATTTAAACTATATACCTGACACTGCCCAAGTGTCCAAAGTAGCACCACTAGGTGCCTGTGCTCACATGGTCCAAAGTAACATAGATAAATACCTGACTCCAGAGGGACATATCCGTATCCAAGTGTTGTTGCAGCCTAAAGCCTAATCCACTAATAATAATTTTGTGACATGCAACCCAATCCACATAATATCATCAATAATCAATATCTAGAGTATGGCTCAAGACGGTATGATTCCTATGGCACCAGCCTTTTCTTAGGTTGGGGGAGGACCCAAACTTCCAGTACTCATATCTAGCGTAAATGCATCCTGGTTACCAGAACACAGGTGTTATACCAGTTGGGACGGTTCAGCCTGTTGTTGCTACACAGCTTAGGGAGAGACCCGCCATGTCAGCTGAAGAGGTTGGACATGTTCACCAAGTTGTATCTCCCTCACTTTAGTGGTGTACCTTTCGAGGATGCCCATGACTTCTTGGAACATTGCCATGAAATTTTGCGAAACATAGGGATAGGAGATTAAAACAAAGTTACCGTCTTTGAGATGCATGGTTATGCCAAGAGGTGGTGGCAGGTGTATGAGCAGGGAAGGCCAGAAGGATCACCTGCTCTCATATGGACTCAACTTTCACAGTTGTTCTTGGATAAGTTTATTCCGATCACTCATAGAGAGTAGTTCTACAGTAAGTTCGAGCGCCTTCAGCAGGATAGCAGGACCGTTACTCAGAGATGGCTATGTCTTATCATGTATTTTAACTTTTTCATAGCATCTCAATATGCTTATTTAACATATTTAAGTCCGATCATGACATCGGCAGGAGCAAAGTAAGCCAATAGCCAATAAATCATAAATCAAGTAAGACAATTGCATAACTACAACCAAACTAGTAAGCTCAACATTGTGGAAGAAGCTCGTCATGTCCAACTCTACAAGTTATAGTCCTAGCATGGATTCTGATCATGATTTAGACTCATCATATAATCATAGAATTAAATAAATATGAAAAATAATTGACAAAGTCCAAATAAAGCATGTCATAAGACCAACTCTGGCTAAGGTCATAAACTAGCCATACGCTTGTCACCTCGCATATATATGGCACCTAAATCATGTAACATATAGCAAATAGATCACCTATCAGGACAATACCCTCTCACAATGATAGACAAGAGACTTACCTCCTCCCGGCAAGCTTTAATAAACAACAATCGTGCTTCCTTTTAAATCCAACACCAAACGACTCGATATAGTCAAACATCACTCAAATAAGTCAATACAAGCTTTAGGAATTGATTCCATATAAAAAAGATTCAATGTTTAATCCAAATCAAAAAGTCAACAAAAGTAAACCTTGGGCCTCAGGCTCAGAATCTGAAATTGATAATAGATATGGTTCATCTATTACCCCCCCCCCCCATTTCAATTATATGATTAGATTCCAAATCGAGGTCCAATTTCAAATTCAAAATCTCCAAAGTAACTCTCTTAAGTTCATACAAAAATCCCAATTTCTACACTTTAAATCCATATTTTGGGGGTTAATAATCCATGTAGATTCTTTAAATATAATCACAATTAAGTAGAAATCACTTTTCCTCTTGCCTTGGGCGAAACACCTCATGAAAAATTGCCCATCTCCAAGTTTATGGCACAAAATATGAAAGAATGGGAAAAAAATCCCGAAAATACAACTTAATAAGTCTGCTCAGCGATACACATCGCGATCGCGAATGCCAAAATTAGGCCCTTGCCTCAACACCCTTCACGAACGCGGAAGATACCTCGCGAATGCGAAGGACTGGCCCATAAACCTAGGCGAATGCTAGATCTTTCCTGCAATCGCAAAGGCTAACCTTCATCCTGGCTCAAACACTCCGCAAAAGTGATCCTCTTCGCACGAACGCAAAGACCACCTGTCTATAAACCTACGCAAACGCAACAGGCCGATCGCGTATGGACAAACTAGCTAGCTCAAATTCCTCATCAACAATCGCGAACTTGCTCCGCAATCGCGAAACACTGTTGTACACTAGCACATCATGATGCAGGCCAACCTAATCAAGCTAAGTTCATGCCATCAATGTCGGATAAGACAAGAAAAGGCGTTGGTTTGCCTTGGAGAAGAGCCAAGCGTTCAAAATCTTGTGTTGGACAAAATATTTGTTTATATTGTACGATTTGTGTTTATGTTGTATTATTGTGTTTCTATGAAAGACATTGATTCTTACGTGGGGGTCCTGCGTGACCATTCTCTTTACTTAGCCAAATTATGGCCTTTTCGTCAGTTATTTTTTTCCTAGTTGATTTAAGACAAGGCTCATTCTATATAAGCCTAAAGACTTCATTATTTTCAGCACCTTACATTATTATTTTCGATACAAAATCTGCAGCAACCTCTGCTCTCTAATTCGTGTGTTTTGACTTGTCCAATTTTTGGTGTGATTCCAAATTGAACTCGTTCCTTTGTTTGATCGAACAGTTTGCAAGACCATTGTTGTCTTGAGGTTTGTTCGTATAGTATAGGTACTCCGTGACTTCATCAAGAAGGTAAGGAGACTAGTTCCTACTTGTTGTCTTGATAGTTCATTGAGCGTCTTGCTTTTATCCTTTTATCTTGTTTTCCGCTTTTTATATTGCATCACTTGGTATCAGAGCTTGGAAAAGGTTAGTACTTACAATCCCAATCCTGTTCTTCGTGCCTTAGTTTTAGGTTCTTTCTTTAATTTAGTTTTTGATTAAAAAACAAAAAGAAAGAAGAAGAAAAAAAACAGAAACCTAGTGTTGATTGAAGTTGTTGAATCATCTAGGAACTGAAATCTTGAAGTTGATTGTTAAAGAAACTTTCTTGAACAGAATCTTGAAGTTCTTGATCGTTTAAAATCGTTAATCTTGAAAGAACATGTTTAATCTTGAAAGTCTTGAAGTTCTTGGACGCCAAGTAGTTGTTCCAGAAAGTAGTACACGTGAATCCTAAGAATCTAGAAGTTCTTGGAAATTAATTTATAGTTCTTGAAGCAATTTGCGTTGTTCTTGAAGGGGATCTTGAATATTCAAACGTTCTTAACAAGATTGAATTAGATTCTTGATGTTCTTGAACATTAACTTATTGTTCTTGAACATTAACTTATTCTTGAACATTAACTTATTGTTCTTGAAAGTGTTCTTGAAAGATTCGTAAAAGGTGTAAGAGGGGCGAGAATTTGGAGAAGGAGGAGGAACAAGAAACCCTAATTCTAATCCAAGAAGGAAACAACTCCCAATCCAAAAGGGAGAAGTTTCAAGGAGTTAAATTCTAGCTGGACAAGGAGGGGGGGGGGCGAGGGGGCAAAAATTTCCATTAAAGGGGAGGAGAGAGAATTGGTCTTCTCCAAACTGGAATAGGAAAGCCTCTAAATTTTCCTTACTTCCTCAATTTCCTTACTTCTTTGATTACATTATTTCTAATTAGTAATTCTTAGGTAATTTCCTACTTAAGTAACTACTAATTTTTGAGCTTGTAGGATATCGTGCTGAAACTCAGAATTTCCACTTTCGTAGAAAATTCTTTGCTTCTTGTGCTAACTTAACAAGCTGTCCGTTTATCGAGTCACAAAAATTCACTCTCCCCGAAGAGAACTGTTGAACTTTTGAACTTGAAAGGTCATTGAGGAATTTGATCATGTAGCGGAAGCCATTTTGAGGACAAGTGCGAAAATCCAACCCGAAAATATTAAGTGGACCCGAGAGTCATTCAAAAGTGAGTGAGGTATTTTACTAATCTTAACGCATTCTCTAGTTTTGTTGTTTTGCAGGTACATTGACAAGGTCGTGACCGACATTACTTTAGCCGAGCTTTGGGCTAAAGTAAGGGCACTTAGTACCCGAATGGAGTACCTTGAAAGAACCGTTAGTACTCAGAAAAATGCCGGGGAAGGAACTAGTGATGGTTCAACCTTAAGACCTGAACATGATGGTACTGTTTGTGAGGTGGAGAGTGACAAAGAGATAGTGAAAGCTAGAACCGAAGCTGCGGACCATGCCAGTACATTAAACCTGCCAGGTAATGTTTGTGATGCAACCAGGTGAGTATTTGCGAGGTAATGATAGTTCTAAACAAGGGTGTTTACTTGAGTTCTAATGATGAAGTTTCTACTAACGTACACCCCTTGCCTAGTGTTGTTGATGACATTTTGCAGGAATATGTGGACATGTTTGCCCATCGAGGAGATGGTTCATTCCAAGTGTTGCAGAAGATCAATAACAACGCCTATGTTATAGCCTGCCTGGTGAGTATAGTGTTTCTAAGACATTCAACGTTTTTGTCTTAACTCCTTGTAGCAGGTAGTGCCACTTTGAAAGATGAAGATGGTTAATTTTCGAGGACAAAATCTTCTGAAGAAGGGGCGAGTGATGCAGGCCAACCTGATCAAGCTACGTTCATGCTATGAATGTCGGATAATACAAGAAAAGGCATTAGTTAGCCTTGGAGAAGAGCCAAGCGTTCAAAATCTTGTGTTGGATGAAATATTTGTTGATAATGTACATTTATGTTTATGTTGTCGTATTGAGTTGCTATGGAAGACATTGATTCTTACTTGGGGGTGCTGCATGACCATTCTCTTTACTTAGCCAAATATTGGTATTTTTGTTAGTTGTTTTTTTCTTAGATGATTTAGGACAAGGCTCATTCAATATAAGCCTAACGACTTCATTATTTTCAGCACCTTACATTATCATTTTCAATACAAAATCGGCAGCAACCTTTGCTCTCTAATTCGTGTGTTTTGACTTGTCCAATTTTTGGTATGATTCCAAGTTGAACTCGTTCCTTTGTTTGATCGAACAGTTTGCAAGACCATACTTGTCTTGAGGGTTGTTCGTATAGTATAGGTACTCCGTGACTTCATCAAGAAGGTAAGTAGACTAGTTCCTACTTGTTGTCTTGGTAGTTCATTGAGCATCTTGCTTCTATCCTTTTATCTTGTTTTCCGCTTTTTATATTGCACCAATTGGTATCAGAGCTTGGAAAGGGTTTGTTCTTACAATCCCAATCCTGTTCTTCGTGCCTTAGTTTTAGGTTATTTCTTTAATTTAGTTTTTGATTAAAAGACAAAAAGAAAGAAGAAGAAGAAGAAAATAAAAACTGAAACCTAGTGTTGATTGAAGTTGTTGAATCTTTTAGGAATTGAAATCTTGAAGTTTATTGTTAAAGAATCGTTCTTGAACCTAATCTTGAAGTTCTTGATCGTTTAAAATCGTTAATCTTGAAATCTTGAAAAACCTAGTTGGAATCTTGAAAGAACACGTTTAATCTTGAAAATCTTGAAGTTCATGGACGCCAAGTTGTTGTTCTTGAAAGTAGTACACGTGAATCCAAAGAATCTTGAAGTTATTGGAAATAAATTTATAGTTCTTGAAGCAATTTGCATTGTTCTTGAAAGGGATCTTGAATATTCAAACGTTCTTAACAAGATTGCATTGGATTCTTGAAGTTCTTGAACATTAACTTGTTGTTCTTTAAAGTGTTCTTGAAAGATTTGTTGAAGGAGTAAGAGGGGCGAGAATTTAGACAAGGAGGAGGAACAAGAAACCTTAATTCTAGTCCAAGAAGGAAACAACTCCCAATCCAAAAGGGAGAAGTTTCAAGGAGTTAAATTCTAGTTGGATAAGGGGGGGGGGGGGGGGGGGGGG
>MCJB01017345.1:27600-71298 GCA_002018475.1 Nicotiana obtusifolia | reverse complement strand
GGGGGGGAGAGGGGCAAAAATTTCCATAGAAGGGGAGGAGAGAGAATTGGTATTCTCCAAACTAGAATAGGAAATCCTCTAAAATTTTCACTAGGTAATTTGCCTAATGTTAGTTTTCATATATATAACAAAGGATACAGAAATGGAGGGATGCATAAACCTTACCTCCTGATAATGATGGTGTATACTCTTGGTCATCCAAGCTTGGCGACCAAGTATACCTAAATAGATATGATGGGTTAGACCTATGATGATGTAATGATTGTCTATCTTATAGCATCGATAGACAATCATATTTACAAAAACAGTGTGATATGATTCTAGGTCAACTATACAGAAACGCAAGTGTGTTCCTATTTCTACTAAGTAAGTGATTTGAGGTAGAAACCTCCCTGTACTATTGAATGTACTTCTAGCAAAAAATTGAAATCTTCTAAAATATATGCTATATAGCCAGGAATAGCAGTCTTCAATTTTGCTTTGGCTTTGATAACCGGGAAAGCAAAATTGAAGATAGCTAACAAAAGGGGGCCATACGACTGGGAAATGGTAGTGACATTGTCTGATGCTTATGGTAGGGGCCTGAGCTGTCTTAATCTTCCAGTGGGTGTTGTAGTGTGTGTCCTGCTGCTTGTGATGTTTGGTGCTGCCATGCTCGATGTTGATGAGTTGAGTACAGACTTCCACTGCTGTAGAGGTGGCTTCTGCTTCTGCAATGGTGTGATTCTGTCTGGGATTGAGACACTATTGGTTTGGTGTTTGCTGGTGGACTTCTGCTGCTGCTGTTGCTACTGTTACCACTACTGCTGTTCCTGGTGCTGGCACTGTTCCTGTTGTTAGTTCTGTTGCTACTGTTGGAGTTAAGCTTGCTGCCTTTGTTTCTTCTGTTTTTCTTTTGAGGGGGCTGTATTGGTGTTTCTTGTACTTGTATCAGTTGTTGAGATGTTGAATGCCTATATGTGCTGATTCTGTTCCTGCTACTACTGATGCTTTTGTTGCTATTCTTGGAAGTGTTGTATCTGTTACTACTGTTGCTGCATTTGTGAGAGGACTAGGATATGGTGATCCCACTAAAAGTGCTAATACTACAAAATGCAATTACATCAACGACCTGGACCTGTGTAAGTTGCTGGTTCTGAGATTTCTGCCATATTTGTGAAGTTGGTGATGATGTTTGCATGACTGTGTTGGAGAGTTGGGACTGCTGTTGGTATTGAGGTTGCTGCTGCCTATATTGTTGTAAATGTTGTTGCTGCTTGTGGTGACCTTAATGTCTTTCTGCATTGTCTACTGATGGTTGCACTTCTGTTTTAAAGATGTAGCTTGTAGGTTCTGCTGAAGTGGTGAGTGATTGTCCTTGTTGTTTTTGTTGTTGGTGTTACTGTTACTGCTATTGGTGTTGTTGGCCTTATTTCTGCTGCTACTGCTTCTGCAACTGTATCTTGCAACAGCTGTTGAAGATGGACCTTGCAACTGTTGTGATTGTCTGCTGATTTGGTGCTGTGTTTTGTGGAATCTGCTGAGTCTATTTTCTGCTGTTGCTGGTGTTGCAAATGTCTGCTGAAGTTGTGTGTTGGTTGACTGGTACATGTGTGGAGGCTGGCTGGTGTGAGCTGGAGTTTCTCCCTTGCTGCTGTTGTTTCTGCTTCTGCAGTATTTCTGCTGGATATACTGACTGCTGCTTCTGTTGCTGCTACTGGTCAGGTTCATAGCAGTCAATTTTCCTGCAAAACTAGAAAGCATATTAAGGTAATAGAGGATCAGGGGGGTTGCTGCAGTTGCTAGAGAGATCTGCACTGAGTTTTCCTGCAACAGAACAAGCAAAGAGATCAGAAAAAAAACATATGTGTGGGGCAGTATTTTCTGTTCTAGAGCTTAGTTTACTGCTCTTTTTGGTGCTACTGTTTCCTATTTGTGTGATGAGTTGATCTACTGTTACTTCCCTCAGGTGTGTATTCATTTGATCACTCAACTGCATTATGAAGTATCATGTGTGATGGGAAGTGAACTTTTTGGACTTCCTGTGCCTAAATGCAGGAATGCCTTGACTGTTCAGGCAGACCTGTCCCCTTATGCGTGCAAGCAGTTCCCTTTGGCAGTTGTAATGTCTTAGGGAATTTGTCTCATGGCTCAATTTAGATAGAGTGTCAGCCGGGCCATTAGCTTCCCTAAGGACATGAGTGCACTCAAAAGATTCACAGTGTTGGATCAAATTCTTGATTTCCTGTATTAAACATCTGTAGGGTCTATGGTGGCTTAGACTGGCTTGTTAGCCATTGAGTGAGCATGTTAGAGTCTGTTTCCAAGTGGATCTTGGTGTAGCCATTTTGCATAGACCAATTGATGCCAATGAAGGCTGCTTGAGTTTCTGCTAAGTTATTAGTACCCTCTCTCAGCGGACTGGAAATGGCATGAATGAAATGGCCTTGATGGTCCCTGATAATGACCCCTGCTCTTATTTTCCCCGGATTACCTAAAGCACTACCATATGAATTGATTTTGATATATCCAACTGCTGGCTTCAGCCAAACTATTTGTTGCACATTAGTGTGATGCTGTAAACTCTCTATAGCCATGTACATTTCTGGCCAGGTGGCTGGCCATTTGATCTTAGCATAAGAGGTTCTCAGCAGCAGGAGTAGATCAGATGTGATTGAGTATCTTTTTCTAGTAAATGATGATGATTTTTCCCTATATTTGCCTGCACATTTGTTCTTCCACAAATTCCAGCATATAATGATTGGCAGCGTGTCTAAGACCAGTTTTTGCACCTCATTCTATCTTTTTTGCAGCCACCAGTTCATTAGTTTCATTGTTAAAGGCTGTCTGTGGTTTTGGATCCCAACTGGTTCATTGAAGTGCTTCCAAATGATTTGTGCAAAGTTACCTGAGTTGAGTATGTGCTCCACTGTTTCATTCCCTGCATTGGTGCAGCATACACATTTGTTCACACTTGGAGCCCCGAATCTAGCCACTCTGTCATCTGTGGGTAGCTTTTTCCTCAGTGCTCTCCATTGATAGAAGGACCATTTGCAGGGTATTTTCTTGTGCCAAATCATCTTATTTGTGAGCAGCACCTGGTTCCTTTCTCTTAACACAGTCTATGCTGATGCACAGGAGAATTCCCCAGAGCGAGAGGGTTGCCAAATGAGTGTGTAATTGATGTGGGGATTATAGTGGATTTTGACTTAGAAAATGTGTGAGATTATGGAAAGGGGAGCTATTTGGGATGTTATTTGACTAAGTTTCTGGATATCCCATTGCCTATTAGTCCAGTAATGTGAGACCTTGATGTTGTCAGCCTTGCCCTGTCCTTGTCTGAAAGCAGCCAGGTGCCCAATACCCAACCAATTATTCCACCAGAAATTGGAATTTCCTGAGTGCAATCTCCATTGAATGTGATAGTCAGCAGTTTATTTATTGAGCATCATTCTTCTCTATGTCTGTGATTGTCCAGAGGCCCATTTTTTTTATCTGGGGTGTGATCTCTTACAGTATTTGGCCAGCAGGAAGTTGCTCCATTAAGTCTGTTTTGTCCTAAACCCCCACCATTGTTTGTATTCTATAGATTTACAGATCTCTGCTATAGGTCTCAGTCCAATACCCCCTTCTTCCAGTGGGTATGATAGTGTGTGCCATGAAGCCCAGTGGTATTTGCTCCTTTCTTTATTCATTCCACAGAAAAAGTTAGCTGCCAGTTTTTCAATCTGTTTAAGGACAACTTTTGGAGGTGTGACTGTTGACAGTAGGTGAATAGGGAGTGATTGCAGGACATGTTTTATTAGGGTCAGTCTACCCCTATAAGACAATAATCTGCCATGCCAACCTCTTATCCAACTTACCACTTTGGAAATGATGCCATTGAAGTGCATAATCCTTTTCCTACCAGTGTATAGAGGGCAGCCTAAGTATGGTAGGGGAGATTCTTTTTTGGTAAAGCCCGTGACCTGCTGGATTCTCCTGGTTGTATATTCGAAGACAGAGGGGGCAGTCACAAAGTGGCTTTTGCTTTTGTTGATTTGCTGCCCAGATGTCTGCTCATAATCTTGAAGGATCCTCATGATCTTCTTTAGAGAGGTTCTGCAGCCTGAGGTGAAGACAATCACATCATCTGCAAAACTCAGGTGTGTGATTTGAGGTCCTCTCTTTTCCATATAGAAGCCGTTGAAGAGCTGATCATGTGTGAGGTTGTTAAGCATCCTAGACAGTAATTCAGCTCCCATAATGAAGAGTAAGGGGGCCAAAGGGTCCCCTTGTTTTAGACCTCTAGTGGAGTGAAAAAAGCCAAATCTTGTGCCATTGACTATGACGGAGTACCAATTATTGGACATTGTTCTCCACACCATGTCAATGATTCTTTCACTAAATCCCATTCTTCTCATCATTAAACATGTGAAGGACCAAGATACTTTGTCATAAGCCTTTGCCATATTCAGTTTGATCACTACATTAGCACCTATGTTTGGCTTCTTGATTCCCTGTACAAATCTCCTGTGCTAGCATAATATTCTCAGAAATACTTCTGCCTTTGATGAAGCCAATATGATTTGGGGAGATGATCTTGGGGAGAATAGGTGCAATTCTTTTGGAAATAATCTTGGATATAATCTTATTGATGAAATTGCTCAGACTTATAGGTCTAAATTCTGACAAAGTGTTAGGGAATTCCACTTTAGGTATCAGCACCAAGCATGCTTGTGTCATGTACCTAGGCATTGATTGACCACAAAAGAATGCCTTCACCACATTGAGGAGATCAGACTGGATGATATTCCAACAATGCTGAAAGAATTTTCCGTTGAGGCCATCTGGACCTGCAGCATTGGATGGATTCATTGAGAAGACAGTGTCTTTGAGCTCCTCCATTGTAGGATCTTTGTTGAAATGATGATTATCTTCTTCTGTAACTAGTGTAGGGATGCAAGATAAGAGGTCTTCCCTAATGACTCCCCCAGGATCAGTGAAGAGGCTGTGGAAATGGTCACAGGCAGCTTCGCCTATTGCTTCATCTTCATATATCCAATCATTGTGTTCATTTTTGATTTTGTGGATATACAACTTTTTTCTTCTGCCTCTGATCAGACTATGGAAGTATTTGGTGTTGGCATCTCCGTCCTTAAACCATTGTAATTTGGTTTTTTGCTTTAGGAAAACTTATTTAATCTTCAGATATTTGACATATTGAGTAGTGAGTTCATGGGCAATTGTTATATCTGATTCTTTGTTGGACTGTGCCCAGGTCTCTTCTGCTTTTCTGACTTTCTCTTCAAAGTCCTTGACTTTCTGGAAAATATGCCCATATTCTTGTCTGGACCATTTAGATAGTTCTTTGCAAAGTGCTTTTGTTGTTTGATGGAAGATTCACATTGCATTTCCAGTGACTGGTGTATTCCAGACTTGCTGTACCAGTGGCAAGAAGGTTGCATTCTCTGTCCAGCACTTTAGGAATTTAAAATACTTAGTGGCAATATCCTGTCTGATATTGATTTCCATGAGAAGGGGGGGAATGATCTGATCCTATAGATGCCAGATGTGTAATGGTAGTGGCAGGGTGTGCAGCAAGCCAGCTGTCATTGGTTAATCCCCTATCCAGTCTTTTCTAGAAAATTGAACAGGGGCCTCTGCCATTTGACCAAGTGTATCTAGGTCCATAGTATCCTAGGTCAGTGAGTCCACAGTCCTCAATCATGCTCAGAAACTCAAGGCTTTTGTTGAGTTGGTATGAAATACCCCCTATCTTTTCTTCAATTGATGCAATCACATTGAAATCCCCAATGGCACACCATGGTAAACTAGAGTTCTGTGCTTTGTTTCTTAGCTTATCCCACAGTGGCCTCCTCAAAAGGGGTTTGCATTTAGCATAGATGACTGTGAGATGGAAGGTTTCAGTAGCCTCAGCATGCTTTAGCTCAATTGTGACTTGCTGTTCATCTTGGTCTGTGATAGTACCAGAAAAATACTTATCCCAAAAGATCCATATCTTATCATTGATGTTAGAGGCTACATGATGCATAGAGAGTTGGTTTTGGTATTAGGTGATATGTGAGGAGTCTAGGAATGGTTCTAGAACAGCTGTGAGGGAAAGTTTATGGATTTGTTTTAGTGTTTTGAGTCTCTCAATGGCTCCAGAGGTTCTAATACCTCTGACATTCCATATAAGTATACTGATCATTGGGACATGGAGGAGGGGTTGGGGTTTGGTAGGTCAGTGCTCCTTTTAGCAGCCATGTTTCTTGTGATCCTTGGTGAAGGGTTATATGTTCGAGGAGATAATCCCTGGTTCTGGAAGATATCATTTTGGTGATGTTCCCCATTAATGGCTTATGCAAGGAGATCACAATATTGGTCCTCTTCTGTGGCATCACTAAATACAGCTTCTTCCTCTAAGCCTCCACTCATCTCATCCTTTGAGAGAATAGGCCTATATTCATCATGTTCAGAGGAATATTTTAGAGGACACTCTTCTAGTGGAGACTAGAGCAGTGTGTTATTCACTTCCTCTTGTCTGTCCTGCTCATTGGCATGTAGCAAAGGTTGTGAGAGGGATCGGTCTGGCACATGGTCTCTATATATCTGCAATTTGTTGGTAGTGTCAACATCAGGGTTGGCTGGGCTTTGGTATGGAGTAGTGGGTTCCTGGAGGTGCTGAGCTGCTGTAGGTTCATTGATAGAGATTCCTGTAAACTGTTTTCTCATAGCTTGTCTCTTTTTCTGGCTTGGCTTATTTTTGGATTTAGGGGATTGTATGTTGAAGTCTGACACTGCAGGGGCTTTCCCTTTTAAGAGTCTTCTTATAGCATCTTCCTGCGGATCAATTTGGTATTTATCTGAGCTGGTTATATCACAAGTCTCTTCAACTGTATGTGGCTCTACAGTTACTAGTGTAGGGGCATTGGGGGGTCCATCCTATAGTCAACCAATTATGCTCTAGCACACTCATGCAAAACATGAGGAATCCTAACCCCAGTAGGTACCCCTTCTTGCAAAGAATTGGTTTTCTCCAGACATTTCTCCTTTCCTCCATCAACTTCATTAGCAACAGAAATAATAGGGGGTTCATGGTGATGGGATACAGTGTTGGTACCTCCAAAGGTATGAATGACAGTTAATGCTTCTGGGAGTACCTGATGAGATATAGAGGGTATACCTGATAGTGTAGTTCTGGCAATTTCCTATATGAGTGCACCATCAATAGGTTGTGTTGCAGTTTGCTATGGTATGTATATCTGTTGTTGCTTCTTCTTAGTTTGAGAGTTACCTTTGAAGTGCTTCTTTTTCTGTGTTTGCCATTCCTCATTTGATGGAGGTGCTCCTTGAGTTTGGTCTTCTCTACTCTTTTGATGTTCCTCAACATTTTGTTTGTTGCTTTGTTCCTTTAGTATATCATTTGCCTTGTAGTTCTGTGGTCTTGGCTTATTTTGTCCTCTGGGCTGATTTTCTATGGTGTTGTTTAGAGTGGTGGCTTGTGAGCTTTTCCCTGCAGCTGGTATTTCTTCCTTTTGATTTTCCTCATCTTTTTGCTTAGCTTGACAGGCTTGAAGTGAGTGGCCGTGATGTCTACAGTATGTGCAATACTCAGGCAGGTTATCATATTGAATCTGGAGCCATTGTCCTTCTCTATTAACATCATCATCATAGCCTAGCCATACATGAATAGGTATGTCTTTGGTGAGGTCAATCTGTATCTTGATCTTAGCAACACTACCTCTTGTATTTTGGAAAGAGGCCAAGTCCAGAAATAGGGCTTTACCAACAAGGGATAGCAGTGGGGTCAGAATCTCCATATAGTATAAGTGCCATGGTAATTCTGGAATAACAATCCATATAGGGACTATTGGTGAGTCCTTATTAGGCTTGAAGGCTGGGTTCCATGCTTCCAGTTTCATCATTTGGCCTTGTATATACATATATTTCTTGGTCCATACCGTAGCATGATCATATTCATTGTCAAGATCAATGTAGACCTTCTTGGCATTGAAGTGAGCAATCTTCACCCCTCCTCTGAGTTCAATTTGGACTATGAAACGCTTTCTAATTACTTCCATTCTGGGCTTGGTGTTGAGGAACTTTCCTATCACTGTGAATTTGCATCTGTCTGCAAACTTAACCATGTAATCCTCCCTTTTGAAAAGCACAACAGGCCTGCCTTGTTTGGTGGTAATGATTGGTGGAGTGAATTAGATTGGGGTAATTTCTGCTTCATGTCTGGCTCTCAATCTAGTAACATATGATTGTTTTACAGTAGGTGGGGAGGGAGTGGTGTTGGTGTGTATTTTGGGTTTAGTGGAAGTACTAGGGAGTTGGGAGTTGCTGATATTATCCGCTAATGCTTGAGTTGCTGGTGTGTGCAAGGTAGTTGGTTTTGTGTCCTTAGTTGGTGGTTTTAAACTTCTTTTGGGATGTTTTGGCTTGTCAAAGTTGGAGAAGACCTTGATGGGGGCTTGAGTTGAGGTTGATGGCAGTGTCTTAGTACATTTATCATCATCAGAGATGAGGATGGCAGGTTGTAGCTGCTGTTGGTGTTGCTGTTTATGGGCTGATTGTGCTGCTTCTGTGGTAGCCACAAGGCTAGTAGCTGTTGTAGTCTTCTGAATTGCCTGGGACAGTAGGTGTGCCTTATATAGCTACTGGGCTATCATACCAGCACTGTTGGTCTACTGTATTTCAGTGGGTGGGGGAATTATTGGATCTCCATTTTTCGGATGCAATTCTTGTGTTTTTGGTTGGCCACTAGTTTTCTTATGACCGTGAGAAGGTTGAGGAATGGCATGGTCGCACACTTGAGCTGCTACAATGTTGTTGGCATTTCGTCGAACACCTGGTGTGCTCGACCCTGTCAGGTTCTCCTTTTGCAAGTGGAGATTGATTCAACAAAAATTGGAATTGAGGAGGGGGAAACAATCTGCTGAACATCAGAAGTCTTTTGACATTGATCCTGAACCAAATGGTTTAGTAGAAGGTCAGTCACAGTCAACTGGTAAATTTCTGGGTACTTCAGTTCGTCGGAACTACTAATTTCAGCGGCGGAACCTTCCAAGTTTTGGAGAGGAAATCAGAGTGAAGTTGGAGAAGAATCTCCAGCAACTGGAATTGGTCGACTTGATCCAGAACCGATCGAGCAAATGTTTGGAGCTCCCAAGCTATTTTGCGCTACAGTAATCCCTCTGCTCCTTTGAAAATCTGTAGCAGCTGAGAAGTTATTTTGAGATGCTGTTTGTGGGAGATGATGCGCCATATCAAGACGAGCATTTTGGGACCGGTCCGGTGGTTTTCCACCGGCTATTGGCGGAGAATCGAGCATCTGAATTGGGATGTGACACTATTCACTCGGTGTTTTAGGGTTCAATTGCAGAGGGTTTTAGGGTTCAGTCGTAGAGGGTTTTACATCTTTTCCCGTTTCATGTTTTACACCTCCTTGCTTAGATGGATTAGGTGACTTTTGGATTGATTGTGTAACTGTCCTTTGTGGAAGCCTTGTCTTTATATGTGAGAGACTAGCTCTGGGGAACTGTGTTGCTCATCTTATTTTGTTGAGGTTCTATTTCCTAGTTGAATTTCACGTGTTAGTTTTCTTGGTGTTACATTGTAAATTTCCCATGCTTGGTTATTGTAGAATAGCTATGTGTTGATATTATATATGGTATCGGATTGCACGCCGAAACGATATCGATATTATATATGGGATCGGATTACACGCCGCAACATAAAAGATATTATATTTGGAATCGGTTTGCAACCTGCAGTGTTATAGATATTATATTTGGGATTGGGTTGCATGCTGGAATGGAGAAAATTTATTATGATTGTTCTTGTCTATAGATTTCTATTATCGTATTGTGTTGTGAAACTAAAAAGTGATGATATTTTGCGTCCCTCTATCATTTGTATTCTTTTTTCACTGATTACGTGATTTTCTTTTGTATCTCTTTCTAGCATTGCTCTTTCTGTTTGTCATCTGCACTTGTAAAATATTCAGTGAGTTTCCTTTAACTTAAATCCCTTTACTACTTCACCAAGGTTAGTCAAAATACTTACCGAGTACATGGAGTCAATTGTAGTCATACTACACCTCTACACCTTGCGTGGAGATCTTGGAGCTGTGTAGTTGTGGAAGATGGAGCCTGGCATTGAAGACGTACCTGCATTCCAAATTCAAGCTACTTCTTGTTCATGGTAGTATAAAATTCGTCTCTGTTTATGTAAATTTCAAACAAATATTATATTTATTCTTCATATCGGCTTTATAAATCTAGATCATAGTGGCTCATGACTTGTACTACCAGTCCTTGGGAGGTTGTATAGAATTCAGTTATTTATTTTTTGCTGTTAATAATCTATTATTTGAGTTACCTTGTTCTATGTTTGGCTTACCTAGCACTGGGGTTAGGTGGATTATTCGGTCGTGACACTCAGAATTGAGAAATCTCTGCAAGTAGTCTCTTGAGTAAATTGATGCTAAAAAAATTGGATAGCTTCAGTAGCTATGTCCCCACTATTTTCTTGTCATGTTCCATCTTGCTTATGGATTCTAGTCAAGTGCAATTTCTTCCTCCTAGAGTTTATTACAGAGTGAAAAAAACCTGATGTTACTATCTCCATCTGCGAACCACTTTAGTCCAATCTTTTGTCTCCAAAATGACTCTTCCTTCTTAATGTGTAATGAAGTATGCATTTATATTATTGTATTCCATTTTGTTAGCTTCAGAGTTGTCAATCAAACAATTTTATTTTAACTCGTCAAGCTTTGATTGTAGTTCTTTAGTCTTATCAAAAATAATGCTGATAGTGTCTTTGGACCACTAAGAGAGCCTTTAGCATATGTTTTGAGCTTAAGATGGAATTTCCACGTAGGACCCCAATCCACTTGTATTTGCCAAGCATTCTCAACCACTTGCATGAATGCTTCTTGTTCAGTCCAAAAGTCAAGGAAGCTGAAATACTTCTTAGGTTCCATGTGAGAATTGGAAGTGGAAATAAAAAATGGTGCATGATCATAACCAATTCTGATTAAATGAGTAATTCAAGTTTCTGCAAATGCCGGAATCCACTCATACAGATAAGGTTTCATACTCATATTACACTCTTTATTACAATCTTGAGTTAAATTGTAATTGAAAAGATATACATATACTGCATGTACATATCGACAAGAAGTCATCCGTTACTACGATTAGCACATGAGATCAAAATAATGTCAAGTGATTGATAAATTATCTAAATGAAAGATTGGTCAAGAGATTGAAAGGAAACTAGAGGAGAATAGAAAACTGCTAGAAAATTTATGTTATTCCTCCTCCTGGATTTCCTTCTCAACTCTTGCAATTGTGTACTATCGTTATAAAGAAGAGTTTTTGGATTTTCCAGAGAAGATGGGATAAAGATTTAATTAAATTTAAAATTTTCTATTCTCTATCCGTTGCAACTAGTATTTGGATAACCATTATTTCCGTATACAAATGCACTTTTGACTGTTAGGGACTGACATAATTGATGCAACATGTCGAACAAAAAGAGAAAATCAATTTAAAACATAAAGAAGTAAAATAAAATGAGAGGATAGAAATTTATGTGTATGTATTTCGATTGGGGACTAAGGATAAAATTGTGTGTGCCACGTCCTTGGTTCAATCAGGACTGGGAATTAAAGTATATAATTCAAAGCCCATGTATTGGCTGCTGAAATTGGGAGGACAAATATCCACAAAAACATAAAGTATCCTTTCCTACTATAAAGATGAATCCTGTCCAATAGAAGTGAAGAAAAAGCTAGTAAGACTATTCTATGTCTTTGAGCATCCAAAAAAATGACCATGTATAATATAATGAGTAAAGTAGTTCGAACACTTTTCTCACATGTTGGGCTTTTTATTTTTCCATAGCAAAGAAATTATTTCCTTCTTCACCCTCAAACATGAATTGGAATTTATAAAAATTAAACCTTTGATTTCAATGTGAATTAAGACACAAGATTTTTAAAAATTCGACATTTTGAATGGATACAGCTGTTTATGAGAGGTATAGTTTACGTTGGCGTACTGAGACTCACATCTTATCTAGTAAACGGCAACTTACAAGGTACGGATTTTTAAGCTTTTAGGGGTCATTTAGTTGGGATACAAGTTATTCCACGATTAATTATCTCGTGATTAGTTGTCCTGAGATTAGAGTCCAAAGAAGTAGAATAAGATACTAGAGTATCAACTGGCTTGCAACCAATAAGACCAGCTCTATCAAGAATATCCCGAGCATACTTAGCTTGAGAAAGATGAAGACCTGCAAAAGTGCGAGAAACACGAACTCCAAGAAAAAAATGAAGATCTCCAAGATCATTAATAGAAAACTCAACATGTAGCATGTCAGAAAACCATGATAACAATGAAGAATCTGACCTTGTAAGGATAATATCATCGACATAAAGGAGAAGATATAAATATCATTCGCCAAATTTATAAAACAAATAAGGAGCTATCAGCTCGACTGTTAGAAAATCCATGAGAGATAAGAAAGTGGCCAAAGCGAGCAAACCAAATTCGAGGAGCCTGCTTAAGACCATAGAGGGCCTTATGAAGCTTACAAACATGATGGGGATAGTGAGAATCCCGAAAGCCCTGTGGTTGCTCCATATAAACAAGCTCAGTTTAGTAAACCATTAAGAAAGGCACTTTTAAAGTCAAACTGACGAATATGCCATCCACGAGATAAGGCAATAGAAAGAACCAGTCTAATAGTAGCAGATCAAACCACCGGACTAAATATCTCACCATAGTCCACCCATAAGACTGTGTATATCCCTTGGCTACTAAACGTGCCTTACAACGATCAAGAGATCCATCAGATTTTTCCTTAACCCAATATACCCATTTACAACTAACTACATTGATATTTGGAGAGCGAGGAACAAGACCATGTACGATTAGCTAGAAAAGCATTAAAATCATCAGCCATAGCATCATGTGAACGAAAATCCTTAATCGCAAAACTATAACAAGATGGCTCAACAGGTAATTCAGATAGAGACTGAGCAAGTAAAGCATACTTCTGATTCGGTTTGACAACACCAACTTTTGACCTGGTAACCATATGATGAGAAAGAGGTGGCAATGGTGAAGTAGGAGGCATGAAGGGGATTGATGTAGAATGATCAGGAGATATAGGTATAGATGGTGAGGAACTAGACGAAGGCAATGGGGAAGAACTCTGAGGAGCAATAGAAGAATGGTCAAGCAAAACTTGTGATGTAGAAGGAGGAGCAAGAACATCATAAGAGGGAGAACTAGAGTGTATTACAGTAGGTGACACAACGCGGGAGGGCTTAGACAATGGGCTATGAAAAGTAGAGGAAAAAAGTTAAGGAAAGAAGGAAGAAGATGTGGAGTGGCATAGGGAAAGTAATTTTTGACAAAACAAACAAATCGACTTGTAAAAACGCATTGAATATCAAGACGGAGACATCGATATTATTTGTGATTGGAACTATAGCCAATAAAGATACAAGGAGATGAGGGATTATCTAGTTTGTGAATTCGATAAGGGCGCAAATTGGGGTAACAGAGGCAACCAAATGGACGTAAAACAGAGTAGTCGGGATCAATCCCAAAAAGAAGACGAAAGGGAGAGGAATAATTGAATAAGGGAGCCGGTAGTCGATTTATCAAGCATGCGGCTGTTTGAAAAGCCTCAACCCAAAGATTTAGCGAAGCTTTGGTATGATAAAGGAGAGTACGAGCCATATCAGCAAGATGGCGATGCTTGCGCTTAGCTATACTATTTTGTTGTGGTGTGTGAGGACACGAGTGCTGAAAAATAATACCATTACTAGAAAGAAATAATAAGAATTGCGCACTAGTGAATTCACCCCACCATCAGAATGAAAATATTTGATAGAAGTAGAAAATTGCTTTTTCATAAGGGCTTTAAATGCACAAAAGCAATGAAAAATTTCACTTTTATTCCGCAATGGATAAAGCCACAAATACATGGAAAAGTCATCAATAAAGATAACATAATATCGAAATCCAGTAACAGAGGAAACGGGTGACATCCATACATCAAAGTGAATCAACTCTAACATATGAGTTGAAGAAGAAGTACTAATAGAAAATGGTAAAGTAGAATGCTTAGAAGTCAAACAAGAATTACAAAAGAACGACCTAAGGTCTGTATTATTAAAAAAAATAAAATTCCTAGACCTAAGTGACGCAAAGACCGTAGATCTTGGATGACCAAGACGAGCATGTCGAACTGATGCAAGAACCAAGGAAACAGCGAGGGCTTCTGATGAAGACGAGGACGAGCAGTAAGCAAGTTGAAAAATTGATAGAGAGACTCGTCACTGTGGCATTTATGGAGGATTTTCCCTGTCTGCAAATCCTTCACAATAAAACCCCAAGGAAAAAATTCAATTGAGCAAATGTTATCTTTGGTAAATTGACGAACAGAAAGTAACTTTTTACGATGAAGTGGAACACATCAGACAGAGGGCAAGGAAAAAGTATGCGACGAAGTGGACAAGGTGGAAGAACCAATAGAATGAATAGGAACTGATTCACCATTGCCAACAAGTATAGAATTTTTGAAAGTAGGAGTAGGAGAAGAAATATTACCTTGGTCAAAAGACATGTGTGAGGTTGCTCCCGAATCCAAGTAGCAATTCCTGTCAGTTGGGGAATGGAGAGACAGGGCTGCCAAGTGTGTTTGAGCTATGGTGGGAGAAAATGAATAATTATGACGCTGCGGGCAAGAGATAGCTGTATGGCCAATCATACTACAAGTCTGACAAGTAACCATAGGAGTAGTCGGGTTTGGCATGGCAAATGGAGGCATCTGAATAGAGGAAGCACCAAGAACACCCTTATCATATCCATGAGGAATTGTGGACTGCTGCCGAACATTATGCTGATAATGACCTGCATAAGACTGTTGAAAAGGAGAACCACGACCTCGTCGACTAGCGCCACGACCATGACCAGATAGCCCACGATAATAGTTTCTAGAACAACCAAAGTTACCACGGCCAGAAGATGGACCAACAGGAGAAGATGAAGTAACATCAGAAGATAAACCAGCTAACAAAGCAGTAGACAGAGGAGCAGAGGCCACATCACTTGTAGGCAGAGTGCGCACCTCGTAGGTAATGAGCGTAGTCCACAACTCTGCAAAAGTCGGAGGAGGGCGCATATTCGAAGCCATAACAGTAAATGATTCATAAGAGACAGGAAGGCCATTCAAAGCACAACATACCAATTCAGGGTCATCCACACCACGACCGATAGAATGAAGGCAATCGGAAAATTCACGTATCTTTGACATGTACGAATCAATAGATAGGTCTCCTTTTTTAAATGTCTGAAGACTATGTTTGTACTGCATCTCACGGGCGGTAGACTGATGAAGAAAATGTATTTTAAGCCTAGACCAAGCATCAACAACAGTAGAGCAATCATAGAATAAAGGAATGAGATCAGAATGTGTAGTAGCATGAATCCAAGTATTAATAATACGGTCAACCTTATGCCACTTTGCATATTCAGGGTTGATTTGCTGAACAGATGATGAACCCTCAGTAACAGGCAGAAATTGTGAAGGAGCCACATTAGAACCATCAATATGGCCAAAGAGATCATACATCTCCAACACCGGTTGAAGTAAGTGAGTCCATTTCAAATAATTAGTTTGGTGCAATGTTTCAGGGACCAAATCCTTTATATGAACAGAGAAAGGGATTGCAGATGCCATCATGTAAAAGCAGAATAATGCTAATCCAAGAAGAATCACATGCACCAAAGTAATGGAAGCACCAAAGCAAATTATATTGAATATAATTTCAATGAAAAGATTACCCAACTAATAACACCTAATCAATAACAAGAAAATAGTGGCAGTACCTAAACGCAATTGATATCATCGCTAGAGTTTGTCCACTGTTAATGGGGACACAAAGAATAAATGTAGATAGAAGAAACCCCACTTCAAAGTCAACGTAAAGAAGCAAATATGATGAAGAATTAGAAGGAATTGTTAACAACCGAGGCCGACGAAGTGCCCGTAGCAGTAGAGAACATAGAAGAAGAACATCAACAGAGTAATGGGAAGACGAAGTTTCCGGAGAGAGGAACACCGGACGATGACGGGATTACTACTCAGGATCGCCGCTTGTATCTGATACCATGATAGAATTGGTACAAATGTTGTGCTTACCTTAAACAGGGTAAGGTTTTTGTATTTATAAGTTGTCCTCTGTACAAGAATGCAAGCATATTTATACAACTCTCTAATGCAGTGCAAATAAATACCAGTGTCAGAGTATTATACTAATCATGTTCTAACAAAAAACTCCCAAATTCAAATACACAATCATACTTCCTTTGCCGTGAAATCAACATCCAACGACGGCATATGCCAGATTGCGGCGACAGAGATGACTACATCAAGTCTGAACTAGCAGAGGCTGCCATCTAACGCCAGTGAATTTCTTCTACAAGACTACAACCTCATTGTTACTGTTACGCCCCGCCCTTCCTGAGATTCCTTGGAAGGGCAACGTAAGGCTAAGCAATCGATGTCAGTGCGATTGTTGTCAGCTAACTATGGTCCCCTCCGTACGCTAGACTAGATTGTTAGTGCCTTACGGGAAAATAACGTCGTGAGCAACTGAGAGAACAGAAAAGAAAATTGAGAATGAAAGAAAAATTGATTGCATTAATGAAAGCTATTACAGAAAAGCAACACGGTGTCGAGGGGGAGAGACACAGTACAGAGAATTGTTTGCTTGCTAGAATGTTTTAATTGCTTGATCCCCCTTAATAATGCTTAAAAAAAATAAATCAAAGTTACATGACTTTATCTAAATAAGCTGTAGAAGCACACTAAAAGAAAATGAAGTAAACCTACTATATATTTACAATGAGAATTATTTAGTCTTCTATAAGGTAGAAACAAGTCCATTTGCAACAGCTTTGTCTTTAGCATCAGGGTCTGCGCGCACGGCGCTATTGGCATCTGCCTGTGGCTGGGCGCTGGCGATGATTATTGGTGGGGCGACAGAGGCACCAACACGCTTGTCACTTGGAGCTGCCAAGACCACGGGGCCGACCATGGTGCTGGGCGTTGGGAGGCTTGCCAGGATGCCACGGGGCGTGTCCAAGGGATCATGCGGCATGGCAGGATAGCCGCCCATGACATTCTCCCCCACCTGAGTTGGCGACGTCCTTGGTGCCTTACTTGCAAGGTAGTCAACAATTAGGCTCTTGTAGGCTTTGAGGTTTGTTCCCCTCTCCCATCTATTCTTCTTTGCATCACATCCCTGCCATTTCACCAAGAACTCTTGGTGATCTTTCCTTGAGGCATGAATCACTCTATCATCAAGAATAGCTTCAGCACGCCTTTTTCCGGTTGAATTGGGGCCTCGAATACTGGGTATTGTGAGTTGGCTCCGTGACAGATCCTCCATATCTTCCTGAAAAGATTTCAGGAGACTGACATGGAAGACGAGATGGATTTTCCACCAAGCTGGGGTATCCACCCGGTATACAACTTTCCCAATGCACCTTTCAATGCTAAAAGGTCCAAATATTTTTACAATAGGTGAGGGTCATGGACTCCTGCAGACAAGTACCGCTTTGGAATTTTGACCATCACTTGGTTTCCTACTTGATATTCAACAAAGTAACGATTTTGATTAACATGCCTCTTCATCCGCTTTTGGGCTTTGACAAGATAGCTCTGCACTATCTCCAAGTTTTGCTTCCATTCTTTTGAGAAGCTAGCAGCTCGAGGAGATTTTGACATGTTTGGTGCATTCACGGTGTGTGAGAATAGCGGTTGATGTCCTGTAATAATGTCAAAAGCGCTCTTGTTGGTACTATAGCTCCTTTGTGAATTGAAACACAGTTGAGCAGCATCCAAAAGCTTCACCCAGTTGTTCGGCGATCCGATTATAAAGTGGCGGAGATATTCCTCCAGCATGCCATTGAACCGCTCTGTCTGGCCATTAGATTGCGAATGAAAACTTGAACTATGGCTCAATTTTGACCCTGAGGCACTTAAAGAGTTCAGTCCAAAAGTTGCTAGTGAAGCGTGAGTCGCGATCACTAACAATGTCTTTGGGTAGGCCCCAATACTTGACGACATGAGAGAAGAAGAGTCGAGTTGTATCTTCTACTGATATATATTATGGGGCTGCTATAAAGGTAGCATACTTGAAAAATTGATCCACCACAACCAAGATAGTTGTGAGATCCCCGACCTTGGACAATCTGGTGATGAAATCCAGGGAAATGCTTTCCCAAGGTCTCTTTGGGACAGCTAGTGGTTCCAACAGTCCTGCTTGTGTCAAGTGGTATGACTTGTCCTTCTAACATACTAGACAAGCCTTCACATACTGAGCGACGTCATCGGCCATTTGAGGCCAATTATATGCACGGTGAAGTAACGCCATGATGCATTCTTCACCGGGATGACCGGCCCACAAAGTGTCATGGCATTCCGCCAGAAGGGTCCTTCGCAGATCTCCTCCTTTTAGAACATAAAGTCGGTTCCCTTTCACTTTCAGGAAATCATCTTCTGTGTAGAACTTACGAGTCTTGCCCTGTTCTACCAAATCAACCAAATACTGTGCAGTAGGATCCTTGATGAATAGATCTTGTATCTAGACTTTTATGGTGGTGGCTACTTCGCTCCCCCTTAGGGTGGAGAGTATGCACACTGATGCTAGATCAGCTCTCCGAGTGAGTGCATCAACAGCATGATTAGTCTTCCCACTTTGGTACTCCAGGTTGAAGTGAAATTCTGCTAGGAGTTCCTGCCACCTGGCCTGTCGACCATTCAGCTTCGGCTGGGTCATGAAATGGCTAACAGTTGTGTTATCTATCTTGACCACGAACGTGGTTCCCAACAGATAGTGCCTCCAAAGGTGTAAGCAATGAACGACAGCCAATAATTCCTTCTCGTGGGCAGCATAGCGCCGCTCTGCATCCTTCAGCTTCCGGCTCTCGTACGTTATGGGATGCCCTTCTTGTAGCAAGACTCCACCAAGGGCATCGTCGGAGGCATCCGTTTGTTCCTTGAATGGCTTGGCCAAATCAGGGAGGGCCAAGACGGGGCTACTAGACATAGCCGCTTTCAATGCATTGGAGGCCTCCGCTCGCCTGGGTCCCCAATCCCACGGCGTGACCTTCTTGAGAAGTTCTGTCAGTGGTACTGCAATGAGGGAGTAACTTTTCACAAATCGTTGATAGAAGTTGCATAGACCAAGGAACGCCCTCAGGGGGTGGATATCCTCAGGCCGCGGCCAATCTGTGATAGCCTGAATCTTCTGTTGGTCCATCTTGATTCGCCTTTCCTCAATGACATGCCCGAGGAAGTCGATTTGTAATTGAGAAAAGGGGCACTTGGATAGCTTCGCATATAATTCGTGCTCCCACAATCGGACTAGGCCTTCCGCTAGTGCTCCAGGTGTTCCTCCGGTGTCTGACTTTATAATACAATGTCATCCAAGTAGACAACCACGAATTCTTCAATGTATTCTCGGAAGACTTGGTTCATCAGGGTGCAAAATGTGGCTAGTGTGTTAGTCAAGCTGAATGGCATAACCAGGAAGTCGTATGACCCATATCTTGTCACACAGATCTTCCTGTGTTCATCCCTCTCTACAATCCGAACTTGCCAATAACCTGTGCTCAGGTCTATTTTGGTGAACACTGTCGCACCACCCAGTCTATCGAACAAGTCTGCCATTAGCGGAATAGGATACTTATTCTTCACAGTTATTTTGTTTAGAGCCTGATAATCTACACAGAGTCGTAAGCTTCCATCATGTTTCTTTTGGAATAGCACAGGGGACCCGTATGGGGATTTGGAGGGCACAATGATCCCTATGTCCAGCATTTCCGTCAACTGTCTCCTCAAGGATCGCGATGCGATCCCCATGATCACCATGATCAGAAATGGTAGTAATTACTATGTTATCCCTCGTCCGATGTCGAGCCTAAGCTTTGATACCAACTGTTACGCGGCGCCTTCTTGAGATTTCTTGGAAGGGCGACGTACGATGTCAGTGAGATTATTGTCCACCAACTGAGGTCCCCTCTGTACGCTAGACTAGATTGTCAGTGCCGTACGGAAAAATCAATATCGTGAGCAACTGAGAGAGCAGAAAAGAGAATTGAGAATGAAAGAAAGCTTGATTGCATTAATGAAAGCTATTACAGAAAAGCAACACGGTGTCGAGGGGGAGAGACACCAGTACAGAGAATTGTTTGCTTGCTACAATATTTTGATTGCTTGATCCCCCTAATAATGCTTAAAAAAAATTAACCAAAGTTACATGACTTGACCTAAATAAGCTGTAGAAGTACACTAAAAGAAAATAAAGTAAACCTACTCTATATTTACAATAAAAAGGATTTAGTCTCCTACAAGGTAGAAAAGAGTCCGTTTGTAGCAGCGGTGTGTTTAGCATCAGGGTCTACGCGCGGGGCGTTGTCTGCGCGCGGGGTGCTGTTGGCATCTGCCTGTGGCTGGCGCTGGCGCTGGCGATGGTTATTGGTGGGGCAACAAAGGCACCCGCACGCTTGTCACTTGGAGCTGCCAAGACCATGGCGCCGACACATCCAAGGGATCATGGGGATGACTGGAAAGCCGCCCATGACATTACTCGTAGCATTTATAATCTTGATAAGTTCATACGTCATCTTCAAACCATTAGATTAAAACTATGATGAAAATTTATGCATAAGTATGTATTCATAGTTTAATCTATAAATAATATTATAAGAACTATTTCCAAGATAAAGCAGTATCGAAAAATAAAATCTAATTACTATATTTTGATTAATCTACTCTTTTTTCTTTTGGTGAAAGCTTTCTTTCTCTGTCCAAACATAAAACTATGCATCCAATATTCTATTTTTATGGACGCAAGAATCTACGATTATTATTCAATTGCTTTTAGTTGATGGATTTTGAAACGACTATATTAATAATATCTTCGACGAGGTAAAATATGAAAAATATGATAATATCAGTGTTTAAGTTTTCGCGTACGTTTTAGATTGAGACTTTTTAAAAGTAATCCAGTTTAATTCGAAAAAAAGATTTTAAATGTTTATATTTTTTGAAAACAATTTAAGAGAAATACATTATAAAAGTACTCTATTTGCTTATTTATAAAAATATTCTATTCAGAGATTTCTATTTTCTTGTATTGTTTTCTTTCAAATACGTTAGCCTTTTTTTACTATTTTGTTTTCACTTAAAATGGCAAGTGCTTCAATGGTTTTTGCATTTTGGCACTAATAAAGTAATAAATCGCTTGCTAATCGATTCACTTTTATATTTCAAAGATTTTTTCTTTTATTGTTTTTAAAATTAAGGATCACTCATAGAATTTAGACATCTTCTTATAACTCCCTCCTTGTAATAACTTCATTTTATTAAGTTCTTCAATTTATCTCACTGAAAAATATTTAATAATAATAACAATAAAAAGTTACTAACATGAGGGAGAAAAAATGCACCATTATATACGGAGGAAAGTAATTTAACCATCGAAGAAAGAATATCTGATGTATGACGAACTCCTCCATTGATTTGCTTTCTCATCGTCAATCTTAAGAGAAGAAGTCAAAAGATCAAAGAGTAAAAAGAAGAACCGACAACTCATGTTAAAATATATTACCACCTACATATAATTGTCGACTTTGTTTTCTTTAAAAAATTATTCATCCTTGATTTGATTTTTTATATCTTTGTCATGTTGTATGGAAACAATATAATTTTCAGAACTTCTTATTAGTTTGTTTGATTAGAAAAATAGTCATGCTTCTGTAGCAAATAAATTTAGCTTTCACCATATCTTTTAATCGCATACTTGGACCGTTTCTTTAGTTATCTCTGTTTTTTCTCAACTTTTCAGTTTTTTTCATACATTATTTCCTTTGTTTTATTTTGAAAAAATCCAAGAGTCATTCCATACAAGGCATCTTAAGACATCTTTCCAAATGAGAAGTTTTATTTTAACTTTTAAGTAAGGTAATTAGAATTTTTAAAAGGTATTTTAGTATTTCAACTTTCTATTTAAGGACACGTGCGCTGCACGTGAATCTCTGCAAGTAGTACAAATGATTTTTTCCTATCTAATTTTTGCAATATATGATCTGTAGTATATCCTTTTACATTAAATCATATTAAAGGATTAATATGTCACGATCCAAAATCCATTATAGGTCGTAATTACTCCTAATGCTGCGGTCAGGCAAGCCAATGGTGATTGATCAACTTAATTTCTAATTTTTATTACTTGAAATCAAAATTCCAATTAATTAATAGTATAAAATGAAGATTCCAGGATGAAAATATAATAATTACGTGAACTACCATACTAAACATCTAGTAGGAACCCCAAAACCCGATGTCACAAGTGCATGAGCATCAACTAGAAAATATAATAAAATACAACATTTGTCTGGAACACAAGTTAGACAGGAGAATATAAATAACTCTTATGGAGACTCTGTATGTTGCGGATCATAATATGGAATGCAGCTCGCCGTAAAGTCCCTGCAATAACTGCACCTATGCGCCCCAGAGACCTCCAGAAATGTAAACATGCACAAGTGCAGAAGTGTAGTATGAGTACGTAAATCAATGCGTACCCAGTAAGTATCTAGCATAACCCTAGAGAAATAGTGACGAGGGGTCGACATCGACACTTACTAGTGGTCCAATAATTTATGTATAATAAGAATTAAACAAGTATGAGGAAGAGTAAACAAACGGTATAAACCAATATAAATACGAGGTGCAATCCTCCTCTGAACGGTAAACTCAAGCTCTCAATTAGTTGTTACCTCCTCAAATAGAGTATATATAAAATAGACCTCACCAGATAGATCTTCACAACTCAAATCAGGAAAAAAGCACATGGATACGCTGATTTCTTATCAAATATTACGCACGACGCTGCCGAGGCGAACATCCCGGTCCATAAAAGAGTTTTATAGAAATGCCGCGGCGAACGGCCCGATCCCATCATAATGTGTGCACTGTCGAGGGTCGAATGGCATGAACCATAGATGCATCTATTATACTGCCGAGGCGAACGCCATGCTCCCATATGAATGTGGTACATAATCCTGCCGAGGCGAACGGCCCGATCCCATTAGAATAAGAAGCTTTAATGGATCCCTGACCCCACTCACGAATAAACGTGTGAGTTATGAATTTTAACGAAAACCTTGCGATGAATACGCACAATGCAGGAGAAATTCATAAGGTAAGCAGAAATTATTCCACGGATTATAGAATAGCTCGTCACATCTCTACAATAGCGAGTTTATCACCCTATGCAAGACTAGCCTCAAGTCGTAATGCGAAATAAAGGAATTTAAACGAGCAAAGGTAATTCAAATAGTACAATTATAGCATGGCGTGAACCTAAGCCTATTCGGACATAATTAGGAATTCTAGCATACGCACGGACACTCATCACCTCATACATGCGTAGCTCCCACAGCACGTAGCACATAGGAATATAACACCTACGGGGTAATTTTCCCCTCACAAGGTTAGATAGGAGACTTACCTCGCTCTGAAGTTCCATAACCGGCTCCAACACCTCTCTAACACCTCAAACCAAAGCCCATCGATCCGAACTAGTCAAACAATAATGAAAAACCAATAAAAATATACTCCAACATCATAATTAATTAATTTATAATAATTCCCAACTTCGCTCGAAAAGTCAATAAAGTCAACGCTATGGGCCACGTGCCTGAATTTCGAAACTTATTGAAAATAAATATTACCCATAACTCGTATGGTCTATATCCAAAAACTCATCCAATTTCGTCTATGAATTGACCCTCAAATCAAGGATTTATCATTTCTCAACTTTAGGTCTCAAAATCCCAATTTCTACAATCTAAACACGGATAAAGATAATAACCAACGGAAATAATAATGGAGAAACATCAAAATAAAGGTCAGCCAACGCCGAAAAAATCACCTCAAACGGAGCTCTAGAACTCAAGATATGTCCAAAATACAAAAATTCTTTGTTTAAAACACTGTCCAGATGATTTTTCTTCATCGCCTTCGCCGGAGACCTTCGTGTTCGCGAAGACAATTTTTTGCGTTGACTGGTCAACCAAAAATTCTTCTTCACGTTCGTGGAACATCTCTCGTTTTGGCGAAGAACAAAGCTTCGCACCAGAAACCAGCAATTTTGTCCGACACGAAAATTGGCATGACTCTCTCGTATGACATCGGAATTCGACTATTCTTGTGGCTGTGGCTCTGTAATTATGATATGGATCTAATGATTTAAACTAATCACAAATCAAAGGTCGTTTTCTAAATATAGTGCCCTTTATGCCCAAAGAAACAACGTCGAAACATCAAGTAAGAGCACGACAACATCCAAACACATCTGTAACACACCCGAGGCCCTTAGGACTCCGTCCAATCACACAAACCAGTCCCAAAACATAACACGAATCTACTCGAGGCCTCAAATCACACCAAACAATATCAAAACCATGAATTGACGATCGAGACCTTCTTTAAATTTTCAAACATTCAAACTTCGACGAACGGGTCCGATTCAAGCTTAAACATTCCGGAACGACGCCAAACTTTGAGTGCAAGTCACAAATCACGATACGAACCTATTACAAGGGTCGGAGGCTCAAACGGACATCGATAACATCAAAATCCAATTCAAACCAAACTTATGAAATTCTAAAACCTTCAAAATGCCAACTTTCCATAATAAGCACCGAAATACTCCCGGACCACCCGATACTCAACCCAAACACATGCCCAAGTACGAAATCTTCATACTAACCTATTAGAACCTTCAAATTTCGATTCTGAGGTCGTTTACTCAAAAGTCAAAACCTTAGTCAATTCTCCCAACTTAAAGCTTCTGAAATTAGAATTTTCCATCCGAATCAACTCTGAACTTCCCGAAATTCGAATCCGACTAAGCACAAGTGATCAAACATGAAGTGAAGCTACTCAAGGCCTCAAACCGCCGAGCGATGTGCTAGAGCTCAAAATGACCGGTCGGGTCGTTACATTCTCCTCCACTTAAACATACGTTCGTCCTAGAACGTGCCAAGGACCATTCCGGAGTTGTCCAAAATCACTATTTAACACTCCGTGCACCTGCCTGTGCCACCACAACCTACGTGAGCACATTAGCTCGAGCCTGACTAAAGATCCTCTCTATAACCTTAGCTAACAAACCTTAGAACCAAATTCCAACATCCGAAATTCTCCACGGGACCCGATTATAACATACGAACACCGCATCAATCTCTACACACTGTACCAAAACTTGGTCATGCACCTATGCTGAAATCACACCATGCACCACATAAGTCCTCTGCCAATAATAACATTCTTCGACCACAATAGCTGAAGTTCCACGAATCTCATGACCGCAAAACACTTCATGACACATAGAAGCCCTGTTCCAACTCTCGCAATGCTTGCCATGATAAAAGAGATTTGTAGAAACTCATTACCACTTGCCAAATAAATAAATATTGGGGGTCTCTCCACCTGACAAAAATCATTACCTCATCTTAATCTGAATAACGAGATTTTCTCATTAATATACCCTACATAAATCCAATCGCACTGACCTCAGGTCCAACAACGTCGTCTCACCCAGTACAAGCTGCTTGGTCAATAAGCTACCTCACACACTGTCTAAAATTTCATACAGCGGCATCGAAGCGCCAACAAGCTACAACTCAAATATGACACATAAGGAAGAACGAACCCTGGCAAAGAACTACCCATCATGCGTAACGAATAAAACAATAAAAAATATGCTATGAACCTTTCTCAGATAATGAGAAACAAAATATAGAGAAATAAGTATAAGGAACCGTACTTAACATCTCATTGTTGCGGCGTGGAACTCGATCCAAGCATGACATCTTTGTGGCATGCAACCCGTTCCAAACATGATATCGTTGCGGTGTGCAACCCGATCCAAACAACAAACCCGTGGCGGTGTGCCACCCAATCTACACATAACAACTCATAAGGATGTGGCAAAATCGAGTCATAATGCTTATTCCTCCGAAATACCCGAATATCGACTACAAGCACACTAAGTGCAAAACTACAACCCTGGGAGACGGATAGCGCCATACGCTACAAAACCTAGGCACAACACGTGCATCTCGAGAGCCATCCTGCTCATATAACACCACAAGCTACACGGGATCACAACACATGTGCGAATAATCAAGCCGTCTCATAAACCACATGGCCTAATAGAGTATTACATGGAATAGCTGACGATGGGAATAACATCTAACGCCCGGAGACTCCTCTACAAACAATGATATGTCGAACACATCCGACCTGATGTAGAGCACACATTCACATTAAACCCACTAACGGATCCCAAGCCAATTCCAATCATCCCATACTGGGCAACAACCTTTCAAAGATCCACTATGGCCCTATTCATGGCACACACGAGTAGCCGTCCCAATCCGAAACAAACTCCCATAGTTCACAACCAAAGGAATAGAGCGCCTTCAAGGCATAGACTCTCACATTAACGATAGTACCATAATCGCCATGCTTGGTTTCAAGGCTTAGGCTCGACCTTCTACACCAGGTAGCAAAGTATGCACCTCTACACCACCAATCGTACTAATTCTATAAAGCTAACTGCGAGTCCGCAAATCAATACACAATGCCTCTTACACAGGACACCGTTCTCAGGTAACACTAAAGAAAATGCCAACCTACTCTGAACATCTGAATTCTTCCCTGTTCATCCGAGCTCGTGACATTCTTGTCAACACCGAACCACAACCTTGATCCTCAACTTCTAATTCTCATGCCGCTCACTGCCTCTATGGCATCACTACGCGAGAGAACAAGAATTCATCATAACCCTTGAACTACTAGTAGAATAAACACTTCATTGGCTAGAATCCCTTTCACTCAACTCATTTCAGAAGAACCATTGCAACACGCAACTGAATTCCCATAACCACAAAAAATACAAACCTCGAGTCGTGGTCTAAACCGTCATAACTCTTCTGGGATCCATTTAAACATAACAAGGCCATTAGAATAAATGCCTCCCAAATCAATGAAATTATGTGTCACGACCCAAAATCCCAACCCGGTCGTGATGGCGCCTCTCGTGAAGACAAGACCAACCAATTCGAACCATAACTCATTTAAGCAGTTAATTTAACAAGAGAACAACACAACATAGTTTAATAGCGGTCATTTGCGGAAAAATATAGTGAACCATCCCAACAACAGCCCAAACTGGGGTGTCACAACGTCATGAGCAACTAATGAAATCCTAATAACAACATTTCTATTACAATATCTCTGGCACAATTAGTTGGAGAAAGTGGGAATAACAATATAAAGAGATACGGGGCTGCGGACGCAAACAGCTACCTCGTAGTCTCTGAGTCACCGCTCTGACAGTCGTAGTCAATGCCTCGGAGCGAAATCAGTAACGCCTGAATCTGCACACATGGTGCAGGGAGCAATGTGAGTACTTCCAACTCAGTGAGTAGTACATATAAATAATGACAAAGTAAGGAAACACGTAGAGCACAAGGCAATGCATAATGAAGCAGTAAACCATTATTTGAAAACAGTAAATCAGTAAGAAATCATTTAAAAATCTTCCCAGCTCTGGTTACCAGTTGTCATTGTTACCAACTGTAATATCCCTGGGCTCAGTATCAATCTCACAGCTCTGGTTACCAGTTGTCATTGTTACCAACTGTAATATCTCTGGGTACCCTGCGCTCACTGGGGGTGTACAGACTCCGGGAGGGGCCCCTTACGGCCCAAGCGCAATATCATATCTCGTGGCGGCGTGCCACCCGATCCATTTATATCATATCCGTGGCGGCGTGCCACCCGATCCGTTTGTATCATATTCTGTGGCGGCGTGCCACCCGATCCATTCATATCAAATCCCGTGGCGGCGTGCCACCCGATCCATTTATATCATATCCGTGGTGGCGTGCCACCCGATCAATTTATATCATTTAAAATGTCATTTAAATCTCAAAATTGAGTAAAAATGGTTGTTTTGTAAAAACAGTTGGAAACAACATGAATGAGTTCAAGTAACGAATCAAACAGTGAGGAAACAGTGATAACTACCCCTGAAGGGTTCAAATAACCAGCACGAAGCCCAAATATGGCAATCAGCCCAATTCATGATGATATCAAATAAGTTTCAATCAAATATATAGTAAAAATCATCAATCGGGACAGACCAAGTCACAATCCCAGTAGTAGACAACCCCACGCTCATCATCGAGCACATGCCTCACCTCAATACAGCACTACGATGTGCAATCCGGGATTTCAAACCCTCATAACATCATTTACAATTACTACTCACCTCGAACCGGCTAAATTCTTAGCCCGCGATGCCTTTGCCCTTTGAATTGGCCTCCACGCGCGTTGAATCTATCCAAAATTAGAACTAATACGTCACAATATGCAGGGGTAACAAAGCCCACGTGAAAACAATCAATAAATACTAAGAAATCCTAAAATTAGCAAAAACCCGAGCCCTGGGCCCACTTCTCGAAATTCAGTAATTTTTCACCTCAACGGGTTCCTTATCTTCCCACGAGTTCAACCATACAAGATTTATCGAATTCCGACATCGGTTCGACCTCCAAGTCTTAAAATCTAAACATAAGGGTTTTCCACAATTTCCCCAACTTAATCACAATTATAAGCTAGAATAGCAGTAGGTTTGGGTAATTTTGACCAAGATTAAGTCAAGAACACTTACCCCGATGTTTTACCTTGAGAATCTTCCAAGAATTGCCTCAACACTTGCTTCAACCCGAGCTCTATAGCTCCAACAATGTTCAAGATGGTCAAAACTCCTCCTCATGAGAATTTGTCCAAGAAAATATCCTTTGGATATGATTTTAAGATTGATTTGCTGTGATTCTATGCTGTTTGGAGGTGTTTCTCTTTGTGGGTAATGGAAAATGGCTTTTGCATGGCAAATGGGCACTGATTTCTATTTATAAAGGGGCCAAACATCGAGACAAAAACACACATGTTCGGCCCTATATGCGATCGCATATCTGTCGCAGAACAGATATGCGGTCCGCATATTTGACGTGGCCACCGCAAAAGTGGCCCTAGCCTTCACCGCAATTTCAACATGAAACATGGTTTGCGGTCCGCATTTCAGGTTTGCGATCGCATTTTCGACCGCATTCTTGATGTTAAATTTTGTTCAGTTTTCTGTCTCAGTTTGCGCTCTCAATGTCAGATATGCGGTCCGCATGTTAGATATGAGGTCCGCATGTTAGATATGCAGTCCGCATTTCCTACCGCATTTCTGACATGAACTTTGCCCAGGAACCTGCTTGGGTTTGCGATCTCTTGGAGAGATATGCGGTCCGCATTTGAGAAATGCAACCGCATTCTCGACACCTGCTTTTCTGCAACTTTCTTTTCCAACAATGAATTAGTCCGTTTAACCACCCAAAACTCACCTGAGGCCTCTGGAACCTCAACCAAACACGCCAACATACTCCATAACATTATTCAAACTTGTTCCAACCTTCGGAACGCTCAAACAACCTCTCAACGCCCAATTCGAGTCGGATTCAAGCCTAAGGATTTCAAAATTTTCAAAATCGCTCTGTTGATTGAAACCGAACCAAACCTTGTCCGAATGACCCAAAATTTTGCACGCAAGTCCTAAATCACATATCGAAGCTATAGCAACTTTCAGAATCCCATTCCGACCCTCGGATCAAAATCTCGCCTAACACCCGGAAATTGCCAAAATGCTAACTTCGCCAATTCAACCCCAATTCTACACCGGACCTCCAAAACTAAGTCCGATCCCACTCCTAAGTCATAAATCATCTCCCGAATCTAACCGAACCATGGGAACTCACATCCGAGCCCTCTAACCCAAAAGTCAACACCCGGTTGACTTTTTTTTTCCGGTTTAAACCTTCTTGAAAGAGACTAAGTGTTTTGTTTCTTACCAAGTCCACCCTGCACTCAACTACTCGACTTGGTTACGTTAAACACAGATAACGAAACATAATGAGACAGAAAATGGGAAAGACGGAGTAGTAACCCACGAGACGACTGGCCGGGTCGTCACATTATGTTGGCTATCAAGACCGCATGTACAACCATTAACCACCTATATAACTGAATGCGTCAAAGGAACTGATCATTGTCACAATCCTTCTGATTCAAACCATTTCAACCGATCCAACTTCCTCTAATTTACTCTTGACCTACCTTAGAAATAAATATAGCTCCATTCAAAACATAATGAAACTCGATCAACACTCATCCTGAGTGACCCAATTCACGAGATCACATTGTCTTAATACCCACTGCAAAAACTCGATCCCTAACCACACAACAGACCCAAAATCCTTAGACACCTCGCTTACATCCTTGAACCCATTAGAACCACTATTGGGAGTCACCCACTCTGACCTGGTCCCGAGTATAATCAAACTCCAACGCTCTGTTAACATATGAACACTCCCAAAGAAGCAACCGGATGAATTCGTTTCCTTGCACATCACATCCACAAGAAGCATAAACTTTGAGTCTTCCTAAAACCTGCACATGAATCGATAAGGCAAAATATAGCACTCATTCATCAAGTTCTTTGCTCGAATTACCCCTGATGTTTTCTTTTCTTAGTCATAATTAATCCAGCAATGCACCGATAACCAAAAATCGCACAAGCAGACAACTACGCGATCCAATCATAGGCGGTGGGCTACCCCACTTAGCTTTAAGCTACAATCACATAAACCTAGAGCCCATAAAGATTCCTCTTCTCAATTACCATGATCTCGCACCGTTAACCCGCCACATTTCTCGTAACCTCTTGTTAAACTTCTCAAGAACATTCTGAATTATTAGCCACTATCGCATATTTGAACTTCAACCGAGTAGTAAGTAGAATTCCTCATAGAAACTTTATCAAAATCACGCAACCGCTAACTTGCTCACAGGAGATAGCCCACCCGTGGAATTCCATACCGACATCTTCCAACAATGCTGCACTGGGTACAACTATCACGAAATCAGTAAACCCTCCTGAACCCATGCTCGCCTACCAGCTGTAAATTTCTGTTCATCCCCCATTGACATATTCATATGCTACTTTACCACTCCCACTTCGGTGAAACTGTCTCCTTTGAGAAACTTCTCGACCTCTACTTTTCATACTTGATCTGCTAGAAATTCAACCACAGCGAGACACCTCCCACCATGTCCTTCCTCATCCTTCGCTGCCTAAATGCTGCCTCAAATCAAAATCCTTCTTTGTAGCCCATGAACTAATAAATTGCTACCAACTCTAAGCCTCCTCAAAGATCATTTCCCTCGAGTCATCAATATTAGAAGCACCTATTCGACTCTGAAGCCAACATAAACCGCCATATCTGATAACTGCTACTTAGGCACCGTTCTACAACACCCTACCCGAAGGCAAATCAAAGGAGGCCCTAACACCACAGGCCTTAATGCGTTCCAACAAGGACGACGACACCACACCATAAATGAGAATTCCACCACTCTCAAAAATATCAAGTCTTGTTACTCCATCAACTAGAGCTTGAACATCCATAGTCCAATTGCATTTCTTTCGCTGGAATTAAATGCCGAACCTCTAAATAATGCACTGAAAAATCCTCCTTTCGAGTCATTCATTGCCTCGACACATGAACAAGCACCATACCATTACGCCAACACTGTGCGATAACAATGCATGAACATCATAATAATCTATGCATAGACCCGAAACCGTAGGAAATACAGGTAATGGGCTGAAATGACAGAACACCCTTCCACAAAGCGACAATTATAGCATGTCCGAATACGCAGGGAGAATCTTCCTGCACCATGACTGCAGCACCACTACAACTCCTCGGTGTCCATTTGATAACAAGCGCTCCACGTCGCGTAAGATTGAGTAGGAAGGAAATGAAGGCATAAGCATTAATTTTAAATCGCACGATGAGGAATCAAGAAGGGAAGGTGCTCCTAACATCCCTGTAGCCTTTCGAAGATAAGTACAGATGTCTCCATACCGATCCATAAGACTCTATTAGACTCGCTCATCACTCGTGATACCCAAGTGAACCTAGGGCTCTATTACCAAGCTGTCACGACCAAAAATCCACTATAGGTCGTGATGGCACCTAACGCCCCCATCAAGCAAGCCAACGGTGATTCATCAACTTAATTGCTCATTTTTATTACTCGAAATCATAATTCTCATTAATTAAATAGAATAAAATGAAGATTCCTGGGTGAAATAATAATAATTACGTGAACTACCATACTAAAAATCTAGTAGGAACCCCCAAAACGCCGTGTCACAAATGCATGAGCATCAACTAGGAAATATAATAAAATACAATATCTGTCTGGAATACAAGTTAGACAGGAGAATATAAACAACACTGATGGAGACTTTGTATGTTGTGGATCGTAATATAGAATGAAGTCACTGTAAAGGTCCCGCAATAGCTGCGCCTCTACGTCTAAGAGACCACTAGAAATGTAAACCTGCACAATAAGTACAGGACTGTAGTATGAGTGCGTGAATCAACATGTACCCAGTAAGTATCTAGCCTAACACTGTAGAAGTAGTGACGAGGGGTGGTCCAATAAACCATGTATAGTAAGAAGTAAACAAGTATGAGGAAGAGTAAGCAAACGGTATAAACCAATATAAACACGAGGAACAATTATCCTTTGAACGGTAAATTCAAGCTCTCAATTAGCAGTTACCTCCTCAACCGGAGTATATATAAAATGGACCTCACCAAATAGGTCGTCACAACTCAAATCAGGAAAAAAACACATGGATACGCTGATTAAAGCTGTCGAGGCGAACGTCCCGGTCCATAAGAGTGTTTAATAGAAATGCCGCAGCGAACGGACCGATCCTATCATAAATTGTGCACTTTTGAGGGTCAAACAGCACGAACCGTAGTTGCATCTATTATACTGCCGAGGAGAACGGCCATCTCCCATAAGAGTGTGGTACATAATCCTGCCGAGGCGAATGGCCCGATCCCATTAGAATAAGAAGCTTTAACGGATCCCTAACCCCCACTCACGAATAAACGTGTGAGTTATGAATATTAAGGAAAACCTTACGATGAATATGCACAAAGGAGGAGAAATTCATAAGGGAAGCACAAATTATTCCACGGATTATCAAATAGCTCGTCACATCTCTACAATAGCGAGTCTATCACCCTATGCAAGTCTAGTCTCAAGTTATATCGCGAAATAAAGGAATTTAAACGAGCAAAGATAACTCAAATAATACTATTATAGCATGGAGTGAACCTAAGACTACCCGAACATAATCAAGAATTCTAGCATACGCATGGACACTCGTCACCTCATACGTGTGTAGCTCCCACAACACGTAGCACATAAGAATATAACACCTACGGGGTAATTTTCCCCTCACAAGGTTAGACAGGAGACTTACCTTGCTCTAAAGTTCCATAACCGGCTCCAACGCCTCTCTAACACCTCAAACAAAATTCCCATCGATCCGAACTAGTCAAACAATCATAAAAAACCAATAAAAATATACTCCAACATCATAATAAATTTATTTATAATAATTCCCAACTCCTCTTGAAAAGTTAATAAAGTAAACCCTCGAACCCACATGCCCAGATTCCAAAAATTATTGAAAATAAATATTACCCATAACTCAAATTGTCTGTATCCGTAAAATCATCCAATTTCGTACATGAATCGACCCTCAAATCAAGGATTTACCATTTCTCAACTTTGGGACTCAAATTTCCAATTTCTACATTCCAAACACGAATAAAATAATAACCAATGGAAATAATAATGGAGAAATATCAAAATAAAGGTAAGATATTTACCCCCTTGTTGAGACGAGAACAATGCCGCAAAAATCACCTCAAACAGAGCTCTACAACTCAAGATATGCCAAAATACTAAAATTCTCGGTTTAAAATACTCTCCAAATGATTTTTCTTCATCGCCTTCGCGAGAGACCTTCACGTTTGCGAAGAGCAATTTTTCGCACGGTCAACCCAGAAATCCTTCTTCGCATTCGCGGAACCTCTCTCGTGTTCGCAAACAACAAAGCTTCGCACCAAAAACCAGCAATTTTGTCCGACACTGAAATGGGCATGACTCTCTCGTACGACATCGGAATTCAATGATTCTTGTGGCTGTGGCTCCGTAATTACGATAGGGATCTAACGGTTTAAACTAATCACAAATCAAAGGTTGTTTGCTAAATATAGTGCCCTTTTTTCCCAAAGAAACGATGCCAAAACATCAAATAAGAGCACGACAACATCCAAACACATCCGTAACACACCCGAGGCCCTCGGGACCCCGTCCAGTCACACAAACCAGTCCAAAAACATAATACGAATCTACTCGAGGTCTCAAATCACGCCAAAAAACATCAAAACCATAAATCGACGATCGAAACCTTCTTTGAACTTTCAAATATTCAAACTTCGACGAACGCATCCGATTCATATTTAAACATTTCGGAATAACGCCAAACTTTGCGTGCAAGTCACAAATTATGATACGAACAATTTGAGCAGCTATTTCCTTTGATGGAGTGATTTGATGGCCATTGCTGCTGTTGATCAATTTATTTCTTGCTTTTGTCCTTTTTTGTGGATTGCTGTTGAGGTTCTATTGTATGTGGTTGCTATTGGAGTGTGTTGCTGTAGCTTTATTTTGTGTTGGATCTGCTGTTTTGCTGCCAATTCTCTCAGAGTTGCTATGTTTGCCTTGTGAGTGTTTGTTTTGTGAGCTTGTTGCCATCTCAATTTCGAAGGCTGGGCTTTGTACCAAGTCTGGCCTGTCTCCTGCCTGTCTTTCCAGTTCCTCTGCTGAGTTCAGTGGCTTGATTTTGTTGCTGATTGTCACAGCATTGATATGCTTTCTTTGATTGGGATTCACTGTTGGATTTCCTGGTACTTGGTCCCCTGCAATTGCCAATGCTGAAACTGGTTGAGCTATTATTTCCTTTAATTGACTAGTTTGTTTGCCATTGTTGCTGGTTGCCAGTGTTGAGTCTGGTGTTAAGTGTGGTATGTTTCCTTGTTGACCTTCCAATTTGTCTGTGCATCTCAGTGCCTTTTCTTTGCTGCCAATTTCCTCCAAAATGCTATGTTTGCTCTATGATTGATTGTTGTATGAATCATTTCCTGTCAAGGGTGATCCTGTTTGATTGCCTAGGGTATGACTGCTTGTTGCTGGGATATCAGTGCCACCTTCTTCAGTCATGTAGCTGGCAGCATTTCTAGCATTGTCAATGCTCAATTCATTCGACTGACTATCTTTGCAACTTGTTGCCTTGGCCCTCAGATGGTTGGTTAAGTTAGAATTCCTAGCCAATTCCTTTGGTGCTTGATTATCTGTTGCCAAATCTGTGCAGGTTGCTGCTGATATGTTTGCAACATTTGCTTCAGACATGTGATCTTCAACACATTTGTCATTGTTGAGACTTAATGCATCAAATTTGTTAGAAACTTGAAACTGTTGGGCATTTGTCTCAGCTATTACAATTTGTTTCCCCTGTTTGTGATTTATTTTGTTTTGCATTCGATTGTCTTTGACTTCTTTCCATTGAGGGCCAAGATTGCCTATGACCTTGCCACTTGACAGTACCAACATTGGAGTTTGTTGGTCTTTTACTACTACAGCTTTGCCTTTGCTTTCCTCTGTTCAATTAACCTTTGTTGTTCTTCCATGTCAGAGTCTAGAATTTCTGGATGTAGCTTCCAACATTCTATCATCTCATGCCCTTGTAGTCTACATTGTTTGCAGTATTTTGGAACATAATCATACTGTATTTTGACCCATTCTGTTCTTCTTTCCCCTGTCGCTTCATTTTCTATGTCTAGCCTGACCTTTTTAGGCAATTCCGCTAACAAATCAACTAGAACTTTTACTCTTGCACAGCTAGGTCTAGTCTTGTTTATTGTTGCTGAATCAAAATGCAGTGGCTTACCAACAACGGAGGCAAGTGAAAAAAGGCATTCCTTGACATAGTAAGTGGGGAGCAGGTGCGGGAAGGATATCCACGCCATTGCCATCAATGTTTCTTCACCAAGCTTGAATTTAGCATCATAGATTAACTGCCTCATCTGATATTCATAGCCATCTTTGGCTTTGAGGTAGTAGGTGCTTTTTGAGGTGATTTTTATGTAATCTTCCCACAGAGATAGTTTGATGAGAACGTGTTTATCTCTGAAGAATCCGATGTTACATTCCCCTTTGATTCCATACTGGATTGGAATGATTTTCCTCAGTTCTTATATATCCTGCCACCCATATGAAAATTTGCCCAATACCGCATATTGTAGTCCTTCAATGATGTTCATGCGGGATACCTCTACTTCAGTGTACTTAACTATGGGTTGTCCATGCATGTAGGTTCCCTTCTTGAATGGAATCAGATCGATTTTCCTGCTAGGGTTCAATGCTACTGCGTTGTTCAGTGTCGATGGTTTAAGGATTTGGGAGTAATCTAAGGGTTGGGGTATGGATTGGGTGATGACTGGTGTGAGAGGAGGAGCCGAAGGTGGCCGGACAGCCGGAATTTCGCCGGCTGGCATCGCCATTGATGGTGATGAAGGAGCTTCGAAGGTGTCGTCTGTTTTTATCTCTCTATCGCCAGACTCTCTCTCTCTCTTTTCTCAAAGGAACAACTTGTATGAAATTTGTTGTTATCAAAAGGTCTGAGCTAATTATGATTATTGTTGGTATTTATACGGGCATTCATCGGCCTTATAGATAATAAAGAAAGTAAGATAGCAGGTATGCCGGCACTCGGCGAGTAGGTTCCGGGTGCCCGTCTCGGCCCTCTGGCTTGGGTCGTGAAAAATTTGGTATCAGAGCAGGTCGTGTCCTAGGAATTGTCTATGAGCCGTGTCTAGTAGAGTCCTGATTATGGGTGTGTAGCACGCCACATTTATAATCAGGAGGCTGCTTGACATTTAGGATTGTTACCTTCCTTCTAAATCTAGATCGTGCGTAGAGCTGAGTCGTAAGTGTTCATCCCTAACATTCATCTTGTTTACGTACAGCGATGCCTTCGACTAGGAAGTCGGCAAATAGTAGACGGCTCGATACAGATGCAGGAGAGGGTACCAGTCAGGTGCCCCAAGCTAGAGAGGGCCAAAGTGAGCCTCAGAGTGAGATGCCGTCTCGGACCTCATCTACTCCTCCTTCCCCAGAGGATATTAGAAGCCACCCAGCATCTCCAGTCCTTTATCTGGTACTACAGACCAGGATTTGCGGACTGCGGTACAATTATTGACTAGTTTGGTAGCTTCTCAGACTCAGAGGCAGAATATCGGTGCTGCTGATAAACCGGTTAGTGCCAGAGTTCGTGTTTTTATTAATCTAGATCCTCCAGTGTTTACCGGGTCAGACCCCAAGGAGGACCCGCAGACTTTTATTGATCAGATTCATCGCACACTGCGGGTTATACATGCTAGTGATACGGAGGCAGTGGAGTTGGCTTCTTACCGGTTACGGGATTTAGCAGTCTTCTGGTATGATAGTTGGGAAAGATCCAGGGGTCCAGATGCTCCCCCACCTGTGTGGAATGAATTTTCTGAGGCGTTTCTTCGTCACTACCTGCTAGTTGAGGTACGGCGAGCCAGAGCTGATAAATTCTTGAACCTTAAACAAGGTAATATGAGTGTGCGAGAGTACAGTATGCAGTTTGATTCTTTGTCAAGGTATGCTCCCCACATGGTGGCCGAGATGGGTGATAGGGTCCATTTGTTTGTGAATGGATTGGGACCGCATCTGATAAATGAGTGCACGACAGCATCCTTGATAGAGGGCATGGATATTTCTCGTATTCAGGCTTATGCCCAGACATTAGAGGGTCGTAAGCGCCAGCAAAGAGTAGACAGGGAGCAGGATAGGGGCTAGCATAAGAGGACGAGATTTGCAGGGTATTCTGGTGACTTCAGAAATAGTGGCAGGCCACAGTTTTCGAGGAGTTCGGCACCACCTGTAACTAGTGCTCCTCCATAATTTCAGAGACCTCGATATGATCAATTTACTTATTCGGTTCCAGGTCAGAGTTTGCGGGCATCAAGATCGCAACATCATAGGGATAATAGTCAGACGAGGTCCCCAATGCCTCGTTGTGATCAGTGCGGTAAGACCCACTTTGGACCGTGCCATCGAGGTTTTGATGCATGTTATTTTTGCGGACAGCCTGGTCATATGATGCGGGATTGTCCTAACAGAGGAGGTGGTGGTATGGCTCAGCCGACTGGATTTGTGTCTGGTACTTCCTCATCAATTCGACCTCCAGCACGGGGTCCCAGCAGCCAGCAGGTCGTGGTAGAGGTAGAGGTGCAGTGCCGAGTTCGAGTGGTATTAGGTCAACAGGATCTTGAGTCATCTCCGGATGTTGTTACAGGTATATTATCAGTGCTCTCTTATGATGTATATGTGTTGATTGATCCTGGATCTACATTATCATATGTTACACCCCTTGTGGCTGATAAGTTTGATGTCAAACTTGAATTAATAAGCAAACCATTTGCGGTATCTACTCCAATAGGAGATTCTGTGGTTGTCAAGAGAGTATATAGAGGTTGCACCATGATGATTTGTAGTCGTCAAACCTCGGCAGTTTTGTTTGAATTAGAAATGGCTAATTTCGATATAATAATAGGAATGGATTGGTTGGCTTCATGTTACGCAAATGTTGACTGTCATACAAAGACGGTTAGATTTCAATTTCCTGGTGAACCCATCCTTGAATGGAAAGGGAACATTGCTATGCCGAAAGGTAGGTTTATTTCCTATCTTAAGGCAAGGAAGATGATCTCAAAGGGTTACATCTATCATCTCGTTCCTGTGATGGATGTGGAGGCGAAGCCCTCTATTCTACAATCAATCCCGGTGGTCAATGAATTTCCGGATGTTTTTCCAGATGAACTTCCAGGTCTTCCTCCTGAAAGGGAAATTAAGTTTGGCATTGATGTGTTGCCTGATACTCATCCGATTTCTATTCCTCCATAAAGAATGGCCCCAGCGGAGTTGTGAGAGTTGAAAGTACAGTTGAAGGACTTGCTGGATAAAGGCTTCATTAGGCCTAGCACTTCACCTTGGGGTGCGTCAGTCTTGTTCGTGCGGAAGAAAGACGGGTCGTTGAGGATGTGTATCGATTATCGACAGTTGAATAAAGTCACTATAAAGAATAAATATCCACTTCCAAGGATTGAGATCCTGTTCGACCAACTTCAGTGTGCCAGATATTTTTCCAAAATTGACCTACGATCAGGATATTTTCAGTTAAGAGTCAAGGAGAAAGATATTCCGAAAACAGCGTTCCGAACAAGATATGGGCATTTTGAGTTCCTAGTAATGTCGTTCGGGCTAACAAATGCCCCGGCTACTTTTATAGACCTCATGAACACCGTATTCAGGCCTTATCTTGATGTGTTCGTGGTTGTATTCATTGATGATATTCTAGTGTATTCCCGTTCAGAGGCAGAACATATGGGCCACTTGCGGATAGTATTACAAACCCTTCGGAATCACAAGTTGTATGCAAAGCTCTCCAAATGTGAATTTTGGCTGAACTCAGTAGCATTCCTAGGCCATGTAATATCTGACGAGGGTATTAGTGTCAACACTCAGAAGATCGATGCAGTAAGTAGGTGGCCAAGACCCACAACACCGTCAGAAGTCCTAGCTTTCTAGGGCTAGCAGGATACTATAGAAGGTTTGTAGAAGGGTTTTCCTCTATATCGGCACCATTGACTAAGTTAACGCAAAAAGCTACCAAATTCCAATGGTCCGACCCTTATGAACGTAGTTTCCAAGAGCTAAAGAATCGGTTGATCTCCGTGCCAGTGCTTACTCTCCCAAAAGGAACAGAAGGATATGTGGTATATTGTGATGCTTCAGGTATAGGTTTGGGATACGTATTGATGCAACATGGGAAGGTGATTTCTTACGCATCAAGACAATTGAAGAAGCATGAAAAGAATTATCCAACCCATGATTTGGAATTGGCCGCAGTAATATATGCTTTAAAGATATGGTGGCACTACTTATACGGCGTCCATGTTGACATCTACACAGATCACAAGAGCTTGTAATATATCTTCAGTCAGAAGGAGTTGAACTTGAGACAGCAACGTTGGCTCGAATTACTGAAAGACTACGACGTCGAGATATTGTATCATCCCGGTAAAGCCAATGTTGTGGCAGACGCTCTCAGTCGTAAGTCAATGGGAAGCTTAGTGCACATCGAAGCGGGTAGAAGGGATTTGACTAAAGAGCTTCATCAGCTGGCTAATATGAGAATCAGATTGTTAGACTCTGAGGACGGGGATGTCACTGTGCACAATACGTCAGAATCATCTCTGGTAGCTGAGGTAAAAGCACGGCCATATGAAGATCCCACCTTGGTACGATTGAGAGAGGGCATTCAGTAGGATAAAATTTCAGCTTTTGAGATTGCATGGGATGGAACACTGAGGTGCCAGGGCCGATTATGTGAACCTAATGTGGCAGGGTTGCGAGAAAAAATTATGAAGGAAATTCATCAATCCCGATATTCCATCCACCCCGGTTCGACAAAGATGTACCATGATGTCAAAGAGCAGTATTGGTAGGATAGCATGAAGAAGTCTATTGTGGAATTTGTAGCCTAGTGTCCCAATTGTCAACAGGTAAAGATAGAACATCAGAAACCCGGTGGATTGCTCCAGAATACAGAAGTTCCAACCTGGAAATGGGAGGTGATTAATATGGACTTCATTATTGGATTACCTCGCTCTTATCATAAGTTTGACTCCATCTGGGTGATAGTTGATCGACTTACAAAATGTGCCCATTTTCTGCCAGTCAAGACAGCTTACACAGTTGAAGACTATGCAAAGCTGTATATCAAGGAGATTGTTAGACTTCAAGTGTGCCGGTGTCTATTATATCAATCCGAGGAGCTCAATTCACAGCTAACTTTTGGAGGTCTTTTCAGGAAGGTTTGGGCACACAAGTGAACCTCAGCACAGCATTTCATTCGCAGACTGACAGACAGGCTGAACGTACCATTCAGACACTTGAAGATATGCTACGGGCATGTGTCTTGGATTTCAAGGGGAGTTGGGATGACCATCTTCCACTCATAGAATTTGCCTACAATAATAGCTACCACTTCAGTATTAAGATGGCCCCATACGAGGCACTGTACGGGAGGAGATGTAGATCACCAATTGGATGGTTCGAACTCGGTGAAACTGAGTTATATGGACCAGATTTAATCCACCAAGCCATTGAGAAGGTGAAAGTGATACAGGAACGATTGAGGACGGCGCAAAGCAGGCCAAAGTCCTATTCTGATGTCCGATGTCGTGATCTGGAGTTTGAAGTTGGTGATTGGGTATTCTTGAAAATCTCACCAATGAAGGGTGTCATGCGCTTCGGGAAGAAAGGTAAGATGAGTCCAAGGTATATCGGTCCGTATAAGATCCTTCGATGAGTCGGACGTGTGGCTTATGAGTTAGAATTGCCATTCGAATTGGAATTTGTCCATCCGGTATTCCATGTATCTATGTTAAGGAAATGTATCGGAGATCCTTCTCGGTTCGTCCCGATCAAAGATGTACAAATTACAGAGGACCTATCATATGAAGAAGTACCAGTGGCTATACTAGACCGACAAGTCCGTAAGCTAAGAACAAAGGATGTAGCTTCCGTTAAGGTGTTGTGGAGGAACAAACATACGAAAGAAATGACATGGGAAGTAGAGGAAGAGATGAAGTCTAAATATCCGTACCTGTTCCAGAATGGAGATAATGAGGATACCGAGGGGACGTAGAACGCATTGAAAGGAGGAACGTCCTTACGAGGTGAACAATAACTTGAGAATACTCTTTCTTAGTGCAAAATGATAATATGCTGATAATGTACATGTCCATAAGTTTGCATACTCTTGTAAAACCATATGTTGAGTAAAATCCCCGTAAACCTTTACATTCGAGGATGAATATTCCTAAGGGGGGGAGAGTGTTACAACCCGTAATTTCGTACGTTAGACCACGTCGTAAGATAGTCTATATTAATAGAGCCTAAGAACCGGAAAAGAGTTCAAAAAGTCAAGAAAAGAGCAAAGGGCTTCACAAAGCTCGGTTTGCTATCGCAAAACCAACATGCGAGCCCCAAATCTGACACTGAGACCGCAGACCAAGACAGATTTCTGGACAAAAACCAGTGCCAAAAATGCGACCATAAGTGCGATCGCATTCTTAAAATGCGAACCACATATTACACCTAATGTGTCACAAACTGAGATAGATTTCTCGGCAGAAATCTATGTCAGGAATGTGGTCAGTATGCGACCGCATACTGAAAATGCGGACCGCAAATCAGACCTCCTGTGTCGCATAATGAGACAGATTTGTGGGCAGAGTTTCGTGTCCAAAATGCGAACCACATGTTGGTTAGCGACGTAAATGCGGTCGCAGATGTGAAAGCGTCAGACACGTGTGTCACTTATTGACTGACCTATAAAAGGGGCATAAACCCGTTATTTCACCATTTCTGAAACTCAAGACCAAGAAAAACCACCTGCAACCCTTCTCAAAGAGTCCCACACAAGACCTAATCAATTTCCCTCTCTTTCAAGCTCTAAATTGAGGAAAGAAATCTAGAGAAATTGAAGAATTAAGGAAAAGCCCTAGCTGATTTTCCCCTCTTTCAAGCCTAATTGAGAGTAAGACCTAGAAGTTGAAGAATCAAGGAAAACGGGCTGAGATATTCCACATGCAAGGTAAGTTACTACTCTCTTTCATACATTCTTTCTCCTAGGAATTCTTGGAGACTCGTTTTATGCATATTGAAAGCTGTGGGTTTAAGTTAATCACTGATAATGGACTGGGTTGTGGTTGTTTTGGGTTGCATGTCCTACTACTATTATTGTGGAGGTTTAGAAGAAGATGGGTGTGGGGAAACACCATATAAAATTTAGGATTGAGGTTGATTATAACTATGATGTTTAGAGAATAACGATAGAATCGTTCCTCTCATTGTAGACTAAGGAAATTGTGACAGTGCGTAGCTTGAAATTAGCGCAGAAAATACCAGGTATGTAAGACCATCCTTTCTTCTTTTTGCACGACTCCGATTGTACATCCTACAATGAACAAGCCCCCAAAAGATACTCTACTCTTAGAAGGTAGGAGTGCTTAAATTGTTTCCCCTCTTATGGGAGAATTGATATGTTGTTATCCCTTCGACCTTACGTCATCATGAAAGTATAATTAATATGAGTCCAGCATGCATTATCTATTTTACTCTACCGAGCCGTGCTATAGTCGGCCGGGTATGGCACCTATTGTGCAACTATATATGTGTATATGTTTCATCCTACCGAGCCTTATGAAGGACGGGTACGTTGTTACCCAACCTTATGAGAGCCGGGTACGTTATTACTGAGCCTGTTACGGCCGGGTATGATATGATGATGATGAAGCCCACAGAGGCGTATGATCGGTATTGGATGTGTCTTAATGCAGGAGGCTAGAGTGATTGCTTATGCTTCGTGTCAATTGAAGCCCCGTGAGAAGAAATACCCCCCCCCCCCCC
>MCJB01017345.1:9256-27580 GCA_002018475.1 Nicotiana obtusifolia | reverse complement strand
AATTATTTGGAGTTAGCTGCCATCGTTCATGCATTGATGATTTGGAGGCATTATCTCTACGGTGTGTCTTGTGAGGTGTTTACAGATCATCGGAGTCTCAGCACTTGTTCAAATAGAAGGATCTAACTTTGAGTAAGCAGAGATGGTTGGAGCTGCTAAAAGACTATGATATCACTATTTTGTATCATCCCGAGAAGGCAAATGTAGTGGCCGATGCCTTGAGCAGAAAGGCGGTGAGTATGGGTAGCCTTGTATTCATTCTTGTTGGTGAGAGACCTCTTGCAATTGATGTTCGGGCCCTGGCCAACCAGTTCGTGAGATTAGATATCTCGAAGCCCATTCGGGTTCTAGCTTGTGTGGTATCTCGATCTTCCTTATATGATCATATCATATAGCGCCAGTATGATGATCCCCATTTGCTTGTCGTGGAGGACACAGTTCAGCACGGTGATGCCAGAGATGTTACTATTGGGATGATAGGGTATTGAGGATGCAGGGTCGGATCTGTGTGCCTAATGTGGATGGGATACGTGAGTTGATTCTTGAGTAGGCCATAGTTCGCAGTATTCCATTCATCCGGGTGCCGCGAAGATGTATCAAAACTTGAGGAAGCATTATTGATGGAGGATAATGAAGAACGATATAGTAGGGTTTGTTTCTCGGTGCCTCAACTATCAGCAGGTGAAGTATGAGCATCAAAGACCGGGAAGATTTCTTCAGAGGTTGGAGATTCCAGAGGGAAATGGGAGCGGATCACCATGGATTTTGTAGTTGGGCTCCCACGGACTTTGAGGAAGTTCGATGCTATTTGGGTGATTATGGATCGGCTGACCAAGTCCACGCAGTTCATTCCAGTTGGGAATACTTATACTTCGGAGCGGTTGGCTGAGATTTACATCCGAGAGATTGTCCGCCTCCACGGGTGTCGGTGTCCATCATTTTAGATCAGGGCACGCTGTTATGGAGAGTCGTGCAGCGAGATTTGGGCACTCAGGTTGAGCTGAGTACAACATTTCACCCTCAGATGGGCGGACAGTACGAGCGCACTATCTAAATATTGGAAGACATGCTACGCGCTTGTGTCATTGATTTCGGGGGTTCATGGGATCCGTTTCTACCACTCGCAGAGTTTGCCTACAACAACAGTTACCAGTCAAGCATTCAGATGGCTCTGTACGAGGCTTTATATAGGAGGCAGTGTAGATCTCCAGTGGGTTGGTTTGAGTCGGGTAAGGCTAGGCTATTGGGTACTGACTTGGTTCAGGATGCTTTGGACAAGGTTAAATTGATTTAGGAGCGGCTTCGCTCGACACAATCTAGACAGAAGAGTTATGCCGATAGGAAGGTCCGTGATGTTTCTTACATGGTTGGGAAAAAGGTTCTGCTCAAGGTTTCACCCATGAAAGGTGTGAGGATCGGTAAGAATGGCACGTTGAGCCCTCGGTATATTGCACCGTTTGAGGTACTCATGAAGATTGGGGAGGTGGTTTAAAAGCTTGCCTTGCCACCTAGTTTGTCGAGTGTGGACGTAGTGCTTCATGTTTCTATGCTTCGGAAGTCTGTTGGCGATCCGTCTCATGTTTTGGATTTCAGCATGGTTAAGATGGATGGGGATTTGACTTATGATGTGGAGCCGGTCGCTATTTTGGATCGGCAGGTTCGAAAGATGAAGTCAAAGGATATAGCTTCAGTAAAGGTGCAGTGGAGAGGTCAGCCAGTTGAGGAGGCTACTTGGGAGACCGAGCGGGAGATGCAGAGCAGATATCCACACCTATTTGAGACTCCAGGTATGTTTCTAGACCCGTTCGAGGACAAACATTTGTTTAAGAGGGGGAGAATGTATCGACCCGGCCGGTCGCTTTGAGAGTTGTAGCCATGTTCCCCTATTTACTACTCATTTTGTACTTTATAGCTGTTATATGACTTGCCGAGGGTAATCGGTTCAGGTTCGGAGAGATTCAGAGTGAATTGAGACACTTAGTCTTGTGATTAAAAGCTTAAGTTGAAATGGTTGACCGGATGTTGACTTATGAGTAAATGACTCCGGAATGGAGTTTTGATGGTCCCGTTAGCTCCGTTGGGTGATTTTGGACTTAGGAGCATGTCCAGATTGTGATCTGGAGTTCCGTAGTGGAATTAGGCTTGAAATGGCAAAAGTTGAATTTTTGGAAAGTTTGATCGGGAGTAGACGTTTTGATATCGGGGTCAAATTTCGGTTCCGAAAGTTGGAGTAGGTCTGTGGCGCCATTTGTGACTTGTGTGCAAAATTTGGGGTTAATCGAACGTGATTGGATGGGTTTCGGCATCATTTGTAGAAATTAGAAGTTCAATATTCATTAGACTTGAATCAATGTGTGATTCGTGTTTTTCATGTTTTTCGAAATGATTTAAGGGCCCGACTAAGTTCGAATTGTGTTTTAGGACTCGTTGATATGTTTGGCTGATCCCGGGGGCCTCGGGTTGATTTCGGATGGTTATCGGATCGAAAATAGGACATAGAGCATTGCTGAAGCTGGAGCTCCTCTGGTGTGGTCGCACCTGCGAGGGGTTAGCCGCAGGTGCGATGCCGCAACGGCTGGATTTACGCAAGAGCGAAGCTGGCTTGGGCTGGCCAGGGCGCAAGTGCAAGGGGTTAACCGTATCTGTGAACCCGCAGGTGCGAGCAAGGCTCCGTAGATGCGGAGTTAAGGGAGAGTTCTTTTTCAATAGAACGGATAGAAGGCCGCGGAAGCGCCTCCACAGGTGTGGAACCTGGAATGTAGATTCGGACCTGGGGAATTTAAGTGATTTTCGTAGAAGTGGAAGATTTATTGCAAAAGCAGTTCCGCAGGTGCGGATATTTGGCCACAGGTGCGAAAAGCCTGGGCAGAATGTTTAAAAAATAAGGGTTCGCGATTTTGACTTTATTTTAACATTTTGAGCTTGGTGGAAGGCGATTTTTGGAGAGATTTTCACGTGGCTGTTTGGGTAAGTGATTCTTGCCTAGTTTTGAATAATTTCTGTGATTATGCCTTTGATTTCATCATTAAATTAGTGATATGGGGTGGAAACTTTGGGGAAAATTGAAAAAAGTCCTTAGGCTAGATTTTGAGGTTTTGATTGGGATTTCGGTATCGGATTTGAGTAATTATGGTATTGGTGAACTCGTGGTCGAATGGGTGTTCGAATTTTGTAACTCTTGTCAAATTTCGAGACGTGGGCCCGAGGGACGGCTTTGAGCCGATTTTTTATTTTTGATTAAATGGAAAAACTACTATTATTATTACTCTATAATCTTACAATTTTATGTTGAATAAATGAGAATTACAAGAAGCAACATCCTTCCATTGTCTCTCGGGTACTTCATTTTATTTTGAATGTCAGTTCTCTAAACTTGAGAGCAAATGAAAAGACACTATTATAGTCTCATTATTTGTATTGAATCAGCGGAATTAAAAAGGGCCAACAATGCTTGTAATAGGAACTAAAGCAACAGTTAGCAACGAGACACAACAGGTAATAACACTGTAGAGTGAGTTAAACATAGTTTAAATCCGGTGAAACCAAGTAAAGAAAAATAAGTAATAACTCAATAAGAATAACCGCTATCACACCAAGCTTATCCAAGAATTTTCACGAGGTACCAAACCTCAAAATCACAAATCACGGGTCCCAATTCGTGAATCCTAATCACTTGGTATCTTATGTCCACATTATAACTGATAACTACACGGATGACTTACATGCCAAGAGGGTGACAATATCTAATATCTCCATGGACCACTCACGTGCCAACAATAAGAATAACTCATGACTGCACACGGATAACTCACGTGCCAATAGAACAACTCTCACACATAAGGCAAGTAGATAAGGGAACATATAAATGGTCAATAACATCAGGATTCATCGTCTTAAACCGATACATGTGATTAATTACGTGTATGCTTGTGCAAGTATTCTATCATAGTTCAAGCCAACAAGTAAGAGTAGAGACAATGATGGCACATAAGAAACGATCACCACAAAATTTACACAGCATAACTCACACAAGGTAGGCACACAAACTACACAAATATCAACAATAATAATGCCCCCAGGCCATCACAAGTCATCACAAATCATTCACCAGCATAGCCACCTTGTCTCGCCACGTGCGCAATAATAAAGTAAATGCCCCCCTTGCCTCGCTGCACGCACAATAATAATGTTCTCACCTTGTCTCGCCACATGCGCAAACCCACACGTATAACCCTCCTTGTCACACTGCATGTGCACATATCAATAGTAACAACAGCACGGCAGAAACCTCGTGCAAACACCCGAACAATCCTTCCAACAATATCACGTGTGCCAAAACATAACAACACAATAAAATAACTTTCACAATATGTGCCCATATGCCACAACATTTCCTCAAGACAGTTCCAATATCACAATCACGCATAGCCCTCGACTCAACAACACTGAGTACAACAGTAACAACAACCATAACACGAGAATACAACAAGTAAATCGACTCAGGAACTTCAGAATAAAAAGACACGGAAGAACAAGCTCAGAAAGAAAGACACAACAGGGCATAATGATCTCAACAAGAATAGCTCAACAAGGGAGAGATAATGTGTAGCAATGATTCCACAAAAGTACAATTCGACAATAAGAGAGATAACATGAATAAAGGATTCCAAATAAGGATAAGTCAACAATGAAAAGGGATAACAAAACTTCATTTAAGGTTGAGCAATTACGTAAGAGATACAACAAATTCAATTAAGGATAAGCAATTACGGAAAAGATAATAATAACTTCAATTAAGAATCAACATTTACGAAAAAGATAATAATAACTTCAATTAAAGATAAGCAATTATGAAAAAGATAGCATGGTAATAAAAGAAACAACAACTTCAATTAAGGCACTTAAGAGTTCAATTGGCAATAAGGGTAAAACATGAATCAATTAATTTCAAATAAGACACGTAAGGGTAAATTTAGTAAATGTAGGATTTAACATGATAAAACAACTTCATATCTAATGAACATAAGAACCTAAGAGCCCTAAATGATCAAATTTCCACAATTAAGCCTGAGCATGTACTTGTCACCTCGCGTACACGGCCTTCACATGACACAATTAGAACAAATGACTTAATTTCTAAGGGGTAGTTCCCCTACACAAAGTTAGGCAAGATACTTACCTCAAAAAAGCTAGACCGATACTCTAAAATGACCTTCTCGAGTGAAACTATCTCCGGACGGCTCAAATCTAGTCAAAATAACTTCAAATCATAAATAAAACTCATAGGAAACAATTCTGGATAATAAAGCTTCGATTTTTAAATAAAACTAAAAGTCAACCTCTGGCCCACACCTCGGAATCCAATAAAATTCACAAAACCCTGACACCCATTCCGATATGAGTCCAACCATACCAAAATTATCAAAGTCTGATATCAAATCACTTTTCAAATCCTCAATTTACATTTTTGAAAGATTTTAACAAAATTCGCATTTTCTTTCATTCAATTCACTAATTTAATGATGAAAATAAAATTAAATCCAGGTAAAGATCACTTACATCAAATAACCACGTGAAGAACCCCTCAAAAATCACTCAAATCCGAAGTCTACAACTCAAAACATCAAGAAAATGGCCAAACCCTCGACTTATGTGATTCTGCCCAGGACTTCCGCATTTGCAGACACACACGCGCACCTGCGCCTTCGCTTGTGTGAGCCAATTCGCCGCATCTGCGGCCTTAACTTGCCAACACAGGGATCGCATCTGCAACCATCTTTTCGCATCTGCGATTTCGCAGAAGCGGACACCATTCGGAGCCTCCAACGCGCATCTGCGATCTTCCTTCCGTAGATGCATCCTCGTACCTGTGGTCCTCCATTCGCGGAAGCGATTCAAGAGGGTGGCACCAATGTCGCAGAAACGACCGATCACTCGCAAAAGCGGTCACGCACCTGCGCACCAAAATTCGTAGGTGCGACGCACCAGAACCAGCAGCCCATAAATTTTTCAAATCCAAATCCCAAATCGTTAACCATCTGAAATCCACTCGAGGCCTCCGGGACCCCGTCAAAACATACCAGCAAGTCCCATAACATAAAGCGGACCTGCTCGAGGCCTCAAATGACATCAAACCTCTTAACCTTCCAACACTTTAAGTTTTTAATTTTTGCCAAAATGCTTCAAATATCCTACAGACCTCCAAATCTAAATCCGGACGCGCGCCTACGTCCAAAATCACCATACGAAGCTATTGGAATCATAAAAATGCCATTTCGGAGTCATCTACACAAAAGTCAAAACTCCGGTAAACTCTTTTCACATAAGTTTCTAAAGCAAGAATTCTTCTTGCAAATCAATCCCGAATCATCCGAAATCCGAACTCGATGACGCACACAAGTCATAATTCATAATATGAAGCTGCTCGAGACCTTAAACCACCGAGCAGAATGGAAATTCTCAAAACGACCAATCGGGTCGTTAAAGAGTTATAGCATTTTTTCGTGGAGTTCCAACACAATATAATATGCTGGAATTTAACTTCTAAAAGTTTAAACTCGAGTATATTCACATACAGAGTCTTTGAATTCCAACACGATATGATGGAGTTTTATACAGTTTCATAATCCAACAAATTATGCTGAATTTTTTTTCGTATTTCACCTAAGGATAATTTATCTAGATTTTATCTCCGCATTAAATAATAACTATTTTTTAATTACTTCACAAATGTGATTATTTTTCAATTGTCATTTCGAAAGCCCGCGCTATTTTGACGTAAAGCATATAAGCCAATCATGGTCCACATTATCAGCATTTCCAGCTTATAGAAACAAATAAATTGGATTCATCTGATTATAATATACAATGTACAGATAAATGGTACAACCCACCATGACAATATAAGCCTATAAACAGCTTCCGTAGCAATTTATATTCTGATAACTCGGATCACCCATGGTAGTAATTGATCTTCTATGTAACACTATTAGAGCCAGAATTAGTAGCACCATTGTATTATTGATGCCAAATGGCAAGCATTGGTTGGTCTCTCCATCACCTTTCGATCCCTTTTGTGCTGAGAATAAAAGAGAATCAAACCCCTCCTACAATTTAATGCATGAGTTGTAAGCTTAGTGCCTCTATGGATTGGAAGATGACATAATAAAAGCGCCTTATATTATGGGGCGTTTTCTTTTTGGATATCAAATCAGACCCCTCTTACACCAAAAACGTTAGCCAAGAGTAAAGGTGCTTTGGTATTTAAAGAAATTGAAAAGTATACACAATAAAAAGAGACCTCCACTAATGCACCTACTTTCCTGCTCTTGCTCTTGCTATATAAATATGTAAAAGTGCTCTTCATTTCATTGTGAAGTAGAATTAGCAAGTTCTTGCAGTTGTTAGCGAGTAAGGGAGCAAGACAAGGCATTTTTCTTTCTTTGGAAAAAGGATGGCTGATTTTTCTGGTCATTGGGCTTTTACATTTGGTGTCCTCGGTAAATTCCTTTTCGTTTTGTTAGTATAATTAGAATCGAACTGTACACCATTATGGAACAAATTAATGACACTATGTAACCGGAGAAAAAAATTGTACTCCCTCTATTTCAAATTAGATGAGGTACTTTCCTTTTTAGTCTGTTTCATAATTCAACTTTTAACTTTTCATTTTACTCATTTTACCTTTGATGAGAAGCCTTTATAACCACAAAATGTCATAGCCCCACAAAGCTTTTACTAGACCACAAGTTTCAAAGTTTTTCTTTTTTTTGTTAAACTTCGTGTCGAGTCAAACTAACTCATCTAAATTTAAACGGATAGAGTAATAATTAGTTCCTGTTTCTTTTCCCATTTAGTATGAAAGCTTATATTATTCAAAAATATAAATTATTTCCTTAATTATAGTATGATTTGAGAAATAAATATTAGTAAACCCATATGTTATAATCGATGTAAAATTGCTAACTGAATCATCTAACTATAATACTGATACGTTCCAAAACTAGTGGAATAGTAATGATTTCATCTTACTTGCATATTCCTTAATCATTTGTGTAAATTATTATAAATCATTGCATTGATGATTATGGGGATCTGTTTTTTCTTGGCTTCCATTTTGCAGGAAACACTGTCTCCTTTTTCGTGTTCCTTTCTCCACTGTATGTCTTCAGTTCCTTATGTTCGTTTTTACCCCTCTTTCAAAGTGTATTTGTGTTACAACTTGCGCAATCAATTAATTTGCATAGTTATGCTCCTATGTGCAGGCCAACTTTTTACAAAATATATAAGAAGAAATCAACAGAAGGCTATCAATCAATTCCGTACGTGGTTGCTCTGTTCAGTGCAATGCTTTGGATTTACTATGCATTTCCCAAGTCCAACACTACCCTTCTCATCACTATAAACTCTTTTGGCTGCTTCATTGAAACTATTTACGTCGGCTTCTACCTTTTCTATGCACCAAAGAAAGCACGGGTAAACTTTTTTACAAGAAAATCTACTACTAATTCTTTCTCAAGAGTTCTATAGAAAAAAAATAAGAATTCTGACCTCTTCAATTATTGCAGGTCCAAACTGTAAAGCTACTGCTTTTATCAGTATTTGGTGGTTTTGGAGCTATTGTCCTTGTCACTCAGTTTCTATTCAGAGGAGTTGTTCGTGCGCAAGTTGTTGGACGGATTTGCCTTGTGTTTTCCTTATGTGTGTTTGTATCACCATTATGTATAGTGGTAAGTTTATACATGCTAAAAAATCAATATATTCTCAAAAGCTTTCGACTCTAATTGCTTCTTTGTTTTATGAATGAAAATTATAATGTTCATTTTCTCATTTAATGCAGAGACAAGTTATTAAAACAAAGAGTGCGGAATACATACCATTTCTCCTCTCTGTTTTTCTCACTCTAAGTGCTGTTATGTGGTTCTTCTATGGTCTTCTATTAAAAGACTTCAATGTTGCTGTAAGTTGTAATTTCATTTCCTACTCTCGACTTTCATGCAACTATATTTCTGGAACTCTAACTCTAATATTTTTCCTCACTGAGTAGATTCCAAACGTATTGGGATTCATCATTGGTATCCTCCAAATGGTGCTCTATGTCATGTACAACAAGAAAGAGGAAGTCATTGTTAAGGAGCAGAAGTTTCCCGAGCTACAAAATCATGTCATAATCTTACACAATGACAAGAATCTTCCAGAACTAACTGAAGAACAGATTATTGATATTGTGAAACTTGGTTCACTGATTTCATGTACAGAGAAATTTAATGTCGCTTCATATCTGAATGAAAATGTAGCTGAAGCAGCTAAAGATCATAAGAAACTGCCCAGGCTGCAAGCGGTGGTGGAAATTAATCTGAGACTTGGCTAGTAAATCATTCGCTAATTTGTCGCTTCGGGTATATTACAAAACTAGTCTTATGATACGCGCGTTGTGCATGTACCTTGTGGCACTACAAAAAAGATTTTAAAAACCCACATAAATATTATTAAAAAATTTGAGTTTTTGAATCATAAAATAGAATTTAAAGAAAATAATGTAAATTCCTTAAAATAATGAATGTTCATTCTATTTTGCTAACTCAATAAGGAAAGATATATCGTTCCACATAAGTCCACATAGCCTTAATTGGAAGTCTATTCCAATCATTCAGCTATGCAGTATTATTATTCAAATGGAATTTGTATTTAAAATTCTATTTGTATTAGTTAACTTTAAGCCCCAAAAATATTTCATACAAGTTTGGGCTCTACTTCAAATGATATTATCGCACTTAATTATGAATGATGTTGATATATGGCCTCTCTTATCATTTGGATAGCTTTGTCACAAGAACAAATCTTACTATTACTACTCATACTTGTCTCTAATTTTATAGTTATATCATAATCAAAGGAAATAATGAAATAAGGTAAAATTTAACGTGATTTTTAAGTTTTAAATATTAGGATTTATACCATAGTTCAAATAAAGAAAATATTGTTAATTTAAAAGTCCTAATATTTAAAATTTTAAAATTAATTAAATTTTCACTTTATATAAAAATTTCGTTATTTAAACCATATAACATAACTATAATATCTTTCATGGTCCTTTCTCTAATATTTAGGAAGAAGCTTAAGATAATTAAGAATTTGAGTACTTTCAACTAAATAATTCAAGAGAAATTAGTCATTTGAAGGATAAAGTGTACTTGATATGAGAAGTACTGATCGATGAAAATATCTATTTCAGCAACTATACTCACTGGTGTACATGCAGTGATAATATTGTTTAGAAAATAAGAATTTAAACACGCGCTCAATCCAAGTTGAATCAAATCTTTCTTGTGCCGTTGGAAATGTTTTCCAATGTGTTTACCTACATCTGTAATTTTGATTTGTTATTCACATTAATACCCAAAAGAAATAAAAAAAGACTTTTATGCTGGGAAAAGAATCATAAACATCTACAAAGGGGGATAGAAAATATGAAAGATGAAAGTATTATGTTCGTCTGGTATTTAATTTTAGTATGATTCGTCAACGCATAGTCAACACAGTGCGAAGAATTTATAAGAATTTATATTTATGCTAGATAGTTCAAATAAGAACATATTTTATATTTATTAATTTTGAAATCATATATATTATGATTTAATAGTACAAATAAGAAAAAATCTAATAGATAAAATCTAGTTGATTTCAAAGTCCTAATTATTAAAAAACTAATTTTTTTCGACCAATAGTAAGTATTCAAATAAAAAAAATTATCTGACATTGTTCAATAATAATCTCAAATAATAATTTTTAGGACTTTAAAATCAATTAAAATTTACTTGCTTGCAATACTCAATAGAGCTCTTGATGCTCACCACGTACCTAAAATTTAAAGGCTAGAGCATTTTGCTCAAGCTTTCAGTTAATTTTTTCCTCACTTTTTTTTTGGGTTTTCTTCACGATATCAATTATAAATATTTTAATAATTAAATTTTCTTGTTCAAAACATATAAGATATACAAAAGTCCAAAAATTATAAATATTTTAATAATTAAATTGTTTTGTTCAAAATGCATAAGATATATAAAAGTTCAAAATTATAATTTAAAGGCGTAAGGAGTAAACTTATATATACTATATGCAAGTTTCTACAATATTGTATCGTAAAATAATTACGAAAAGTTAAATTTGTTCGATAATTAAGAAGCGTATGATTGCCACTCTTTTTCTTACGGTTATGTTACATAACTAAGGAAAGGATTCATAGATTTTATGTCACGACCTGAATCCCAACCCGGTCGTGATGGCGCCTCTCGTGAAGACAAGGCCAGCCAATTCGAACTATAACTCGATTTAAGCAGTTAATACAGTACTTACATATTTTAATAACAGCAAATTGCGAAAACATAGCTAACCATCTCGACAACAGCCCAAACCGGGGTGTCACAATGTCATGAGCAACTAATGAAATCCTAATGATAAGATTACTATTACAATATCTCTGGCACAATTGTTTGAAGAAAATGAAAAGAACAAGATAAAAGAGATACGGGGCTGCGGACGCCAACAGCTACCTCGTAATCTCTGAATCACCGCTCTGACAGCCGTAGTCAATGCCTCGGAGTGGAATCAATAACGCCTGAATCTGCACACATGGTGCAGGGAGTAATGTGAGTACTTCCAACTCAGTGAGTAATAATCATAAATAATGGCGGAAAGCAGAAACCACACACAAAGCACAAGGCAATCCATATTGAAGCAATAAAACATCATTAAAACAGTAAATCGGCGAGAATCGAGTAGAACTCCTTTCAACCGGTGAAAACATGTAAGTTTTTCAAGTAGATGACGTGAAGTAAAAGAAAACATTTAAAACCGCCCCTCGGGCTCAGTATCTTTTAAAAGCATGCCCCTCGGACAATATCATAAAATAGTATCAGCCCCTCGGACATATCACATGGTACAATATCGGCCCCTCGGGCTCATCACATCACAATATCAGCCCCTCGGGCTATATTTCACATCACACTGGATACCCTGCGCTCACTGGGGGTGTACAGACTCCGGGATGGGCCCCTTACGGCCCAAGTAATATCATATCTCGTGGCGGCGTGCCACCCGATCCCAATTATATTATATCTCGTGGTGGCGTGCCACCCGATCCCATTTACATCATATCTCGTGGTAGGCGTACCACCCGTTCCCTTTTACATTATATCTCGTGGCGGCGTGCCACCCGATCCCATTTACATCATATCTCGTGTTAGGCGTACCACCCGTTCCCTTTTACATTATATCTCGTGGTAGGCGTACCACCCGTTCCCATTTACATTATATCTCGTGGCGGCGTGCCACCCGATCCCTTTTACATCGTATCTTATGGTAGGCGTACCACCCGATCCCATTTAAAATGTCATTTAAATCTCAAAACTGAGTAAAAGTGGCTGAATTTTAAAATAGTGGAAAACAACATGACTGAGTTTAAGTAATGAATCAAACCAGTGAGAAAATAGTGATAAATACCCCCGAAGGGTTCAAATAACCGGCACGAAGCCCAAATATGGAATCAGCCCAAATCATGATGATATCAAATAAGTTTCAATCAAATATGCAGTAAAATCATCAATCGGGACGGACCAAGTCACAATCCCCAGTAGTAAACGACCCCACACTCTTCATCGAACGCGTGCCTCACCTTTATATTGCACTACGATGTGCAATCCGGGATTTCAAATCCTCAGAACATCATTTACAATCACTACTCACCTTGAACCGGCTAAATCATTAGCCCGCGACGCCTTTGCCCTTCGAATTGGCCTCCGCGTGCGTCGAATCTATCCAAAATTAGAACTAATATGTCACAATATGCTGGGGTAACAAAGCCCATGCGAAAACAATTAATAAATACTAAAAAATTTCGAAATTAGCAAAACCCGAGCCCCGGGCCCACTTCTCAAAATTCAGTAATTTTTCAAATCATCGGTTTCCTTATCTCCCCACGAGTTCAACCCTACAAAATTTATTGAATTCCTACATCGGTTCGACCTCCAAGTCTTAAAATCTATGCTTAGGGTTTTCCACAATCTCCCAAACTTAAATCACCAATTACATACTAGAATAGCAATAGGTTTGGGTAATTTGACCAAGCTTGAGTTAAGAACACTTACCCCGATATTCCCCCTGGAAATCTTCCAAGACCTCAAAACTCTCTTCAACCCGAGCTCTATAGCTCCAACAATGTTCAAGATGGCCAAAACTCCTTCTCTTGAGGATTTGTCCAAGAAAATATCCCTTGGATATAGTTTTAAGGTTGATTTGCTGTGATTTTATGGTGTTTGGAGGTGTTTCTCTTCGTGGGTAAAGAAAATGGGTTTTGCATGGCTAATGGGCACTGATTTCTATTTATAAAGGGGTCAAAAATCGAGACAAAAACGCCCCTGTCAGGCCCTAAATGCGATCGCATATCTGTCGCATAACAGATATGCGGTCCGCATATTTGACGCGACCATCGCAAAGGTAGCCCTAGCCTTCACCGTAATTCAGCATGAAGCATGGTTTGCGGTCCGCATGTCAAGAATGCGAACGTATTCTGATCGCATTTTTTACGTTGGTTTTTGTCAAGAAATCTATCTCGGTCTGCGGTCTCAGTGTGGTGAAATGCGGTCCGCATTTCAGAAATGCGACCGCATTTTTGACTGCATTCTTGACATGAATCTTGCCCAGAAATCTGTTTGAGTTTGCTATCTCATTGTGAGATATGCGGTCCGCATTTGAGAAATGCGACCGCATTTTGGCTCTGGTTTTTCTGCAGTTTTTCTTTCCAACGATGAAATGGTTCGTTTAACCACCCAAAACTCACCCGAGGCCATCGGAACCTCAACCAAACATGCCAACATATCCCATAACATTATTCAAACTTGTTCCAAACTTTGGATAGCTCAGAACAACCTATCAACACCAAGTCGTGTCGGATTCAAGCCTAAGGATTTCAAAATCTTCTAAATCGCTCTTTTGATCTAAACCCAACCAAACCATGTCCGAATGACCTAAAATTTTTCACACATGTCCTAAATCACATATCGAAGCTACAGCAACTTTCGGAATTCCATTCCGACCCTCGGATCAAAATCTCGCCTATCAACCAGGAATCGCCAAAATTCTAACTTTACCAATTCAAGCCTAACTCTACACCGGACCTCCAAAACCAATTTTTATCACACTCCTAAGTTATAAATTACATCTCGAAACTAACCGAACCGTCGGAACTCACATCCGAGTCCTCTAACTCATAAGTCAACATCCGGTTGACCTCTCCGGTTTAAACCTTCTTGAAAGAGACTAAGCGTCTCATTTCTTAGCACATCTACTCCGAACGCAAACTATTCAAAGTGATTACATAAAACACGGATAACGAAGCATAATAAGGTAGAAATGGGGTGAACGGAGCGGTAACTCATAAGACGACTGGCCGGGTCGTCACATTTTAATATCCTAACCGATTTAAAAGTCCTAAATATAAGACTTTAGTTTAAATAATGAAAGATACTATAACCAAAATTATATTCTATTTCAAAGTCTTAAATATTAGGAAAATAACTAAATGACTATTTTGTTAAGTGAAAACTCGACTATTAAAGAATAAAAAAGGAGAACGACATTTCGCTTAGGGCCTTCGTCCTTTTAATATAGCATAGATACACATAAATTTACATATTATATACACTGATAGTTTAAATTCAGATACAATGAAGACTATTTTGGATCTATTTCTGCTAGCTGCATGTAATTAATACGATCTTGATGACAGGATGAGCTGAATTGTATTATGATGATTCTTAAGTATCAAATGCATTAAATTTCTCAGTTAATTTAAGCTTTGGTGTCCACCCTACTCCTGTATACAACTTGTGTTATATCTAATTAATTTTGACAATTTTCGTGCTTTCATATATTAGAATCATGTCAATTTAAGCTCTGGTATCCGTCCCTACTCCTGTGTACAACTTGTGTCACACTATTAAAAACTGTCAAAAAGAGTCCAGAAAAATCGATCGGAATAGAACAAAAATCGATCTATTTCCGACCCACTTTAATTTGTCGAAAAAGTAATGGCCGCTAGCATGAGGAGACCACAGACGGTCGAAATTTCTGACCGAGTAATTTTCAATGCATTCTGACCAAATAATCTGACACATTCTATATGTACCGACCGAATTCCGTCGGAACTTGAAAATATTTTTTAATTATTATTAAATTAGCGACCGATATCGGTCGGAATGTTAATCATTTTTTTTTTAAAATTGTTCACTTTTGACCGATATCGGCCGGTATTATTAAAATAATTACAATTTAAAATAAAAAACTCCGACTGAAGTCGGTCGGTAATTTTAAATTTTTGGGAAATTCAATTGAACATTTTCGACTGACATCGGTCGGTAGGCGAACAGTTTTCTAAGTAAGTTTTTGGCATAATACAGCTGTTTTACAGCTACACCATCTGCCAACAACCAATCACCTATAATGGCAGCATTAGATTGCTGTCATTCAACCAATAATAACAACAACAATAACAACGATAGCAACAACAATAATAACTATCAAAACTATATTAACAATATTTATAGAGTTTCAAAATATCCAACAACAAAACATTTCACAAGTTAAAAGTTCAAACATCATTCAATGAGTGTTTCGTACTACATCATCTCCATCTCCACTAATAAAAGCTTCATCGTCAACATGGTTTGAAGCATCACAACGAGAAAGATTAGCATTTGGGAAAGATTCACGAGCCCGGGGAATCGGAAAAGCACCACTAGTAAGAAGATTGGCCAGCTGACCTCGAAGGATATTAAATTGTTCGTCCCTCTTTTCTAGTTAATCTTGAAGAGTATCATATTGTTTATCTCTCTTTTATTCTCTAGTCTTTGCCTCTTCAAGCTCTGCTAACAGCTTTACGATCTTCTTCTCCAAAGCCGAGAGAGTCAACCTATCAAGTGTCTCGCCCTGCGCGGAAGTCCTTATACCTTGCAATCCAGCCCTGTAGCGTCGGAATGATCTCTCTGGAAGGTCGTGTGCTATCCCCTTTTTAGGATCATCGACAACATCGAACCATATCTTATGCGCTTCTTCGTATGAAATGGAAGGTCGCTCGCCGTGCTCATTCGGTGGCAAGCTCTAAGTGTACTCCTCCACAATAGTCTTGTAGCAACCTTTTATTTAGAAGTTAGAAAATTAGAACTATATAATATTATAAACATTAATTTCAAGTTATAGTAGTTATGAAACTTACAGATGTTGTCTCCGGCCGATCCTTGACCCATCTAGTTGGATATGTCAGTGCATTCTTCTTCCGAATGTGAGTCTCCATGAAGAACTCATCATGAGTCATCTTCCTCCCATATTTTTTTCCAATAAATATAATAAAATATGCTAATTAAATTAAAATATATAAATATAGTTCGATAAAAATAGATTAAATATTTTAATGAATTACCAGTAGTGTCCTCGCAGTCCCCATACTCCTTGCACCCACACAGTGCAAGGAGCCACCCCTCTCAGATGCTCAGGCCTTCTTTCCTTGTTCACTCTTCTTCTCGAATTTCTCAATGGCCCACTACCTCAATAGATCCTCCCATGAATGCGGTAGAACCCGTGAAGGCTTCTTGCTCTTCTTCCTAGCAGAACAGAAGGAATCAAATAGTCTCTTACGACATTTGAACTCACAATTTGCAAGAATAGCACTGTTATGATGCTCCTCCCAGGCACACTTAGTCTGCAAATGAAGTGTGTAACGCTAGATGAAAATATTATTAATATAATGCTTAAATAGATAAAAATTGTATTAAAATCTTAAATTGGTTGAAAATTTACTCCACGAGCTCCGGCGGAAATTCACTCCAAGTCGCATAGGGTGCATCATACAACCGGCCAAGAGCTTCAATAATTATCTTTGTAGTCTGATTACTAGGTATAAACCTGCAACATAACAATTACATTAAATAAATAAGACTAGCTATTATAATTCAGGAAAAATAAAGAAGTAATAAATAAATCTTACCCATTTCCCTAAGGCCTGATAATCATCCTATGATAATGATCATACTGCACTTCCTCTAGATCATCATCTTCCGATGAATCTGAAGCGTGCGTAGAAGGGGAGGCATCTAGCTCAGCTCTACTATCCCGTCTAGAAATGCTAGGAGATGAACTTCGTGGAGAGGGAAACGGGGTCGCTGATGAAGATGGATGCGATCTAGACCCCTGCTGCGATCTGTGTGGCTGTAATCTAGATGGATCCGATCCAACTGGTGGTGAAGCAAATGGAGTAGATGACGGGTGTATAACCACATGGCCCTGTGACTTCTGACTCGGTGTACCCATGTAACTATATGCAGGATTATATGGAGGAAGCGGGGAATAGTCCTGTGGTGGAGAATGTTAAGAATACTGCTGGGAGTGCGAATGGTAGTTAGTCTTATGAGTAGATAGATGTGATAGAAAAGATGTGTGCCTAGAAGATTATTGTCGGCCATCAGCAGCAGCATGATGCAAGTGTGGTCTTCTTATTTGGCCAACCAGAATATGATAATTCTAGAATCTCTTTGATCACATTGTAATAATCATTTTTCCCATCCTAGTTGCTTTCACCACCTTTAACACACACCACACTGTTATTGCTTTTTTTATACTTGGAGCATTCCTCAGTGTGAAATTTGTAACCATTCACAAAATACTAAGATATAGTTGTAACCATAGGTGCAGGTCCCCAAGATATATCTTTCAAAAATTGCTTAACACCATTGTTTGGATTATTGACCTATATGTAGTATTAAAAAAATCACAAGTGAGCATGTATATTCATGTAGACATGTAATTTTTGACCCACGCGTCATAAGCACCTTTAATAATCATAGTACTTGTAAAATAATTATTTGAGCTTATTTTCATAGGAACTCACCTCTTTATTAAATTTAATTCTGTTTTAGGTACAAGATTAAAAAAATAATAATAATATATACCAAAAGTAATCCAAGCTTCTATATTATTAATCCAACCAAAAGGTCTGATATTTCCAGCTTTTGGTTTGGCCCAATTTAATTTTGGGGTCCAATTTAAATACAAGCCCAAAGAAAAACAGCCCAACCCTCACCCCTCTAATTTGTCCCACCCGGATATAATCCTAACGACCTCTGACAGAGGATCAGCCCTCACGCACACACGCAATCCACACACGACTTCCCCACTGATGCACTCATTGTAACAGAAATCAGGGAGATTCTTCTGGGGGATTAGAATTCCTTGGAGAGCAAGAGAGGAGAGAGATTTCTTCGGGGGGGGGGGGGG
>MCJB01017334.1:83997-99226 GCA_002018475.1 Nicotiana obtusifolia | reverse complement strand
TTCCGAATTTTTTTTTTTTTTGAATAAACATCCCAATCCCCCAAACCTTATATAAACAATTTACACATCCAACACCATTATATCCAATATTTTTATCCCTATACATCAAGTCCAATACTCTATCTAATCTAGAAGAATAAATTAAGAAGTTAAACTAGGAAACCGATAAAAATTGGGTTGCCTCCCAACAAGCGCCTGATTTAACGTCGCGGCATGACTCAGATTCTCGCTATCAATCTGGCTTGATTTCTAGCCTTCGAGCTTCCTCAACAGATGGCCTGAGAAGGGTCAGAGTGACAGGCCTTTCTAACTTTTCTACTTTTCTGAACCTCTGGACATAATTGCAGGAATTATCCAGTACTTGCTTAATTTCTTCCATCGTTCCATCTTTACTATTTTCCACCTCCCCTATCAATACTCATTTAACAGGAACTTCAGGGCTCATATGGGGCACTAACGATGTAGAATTACCCTCCACCACAGAGATCATGGATAATTCTTCATAGTGGGCTGGCAACTTGAGCGCTTTATAAACATTGAATACCTCTTCTTGGTCACCACTCTCATTGTCATCTTTCCTTCGCAAATGTCAATAATAGCTCTGCCCGTGACTAAGAATGGCCGCCCTAAAATAAATGGGACTTCCTCATCGGGCTCGTAATCCAGAATGATAAAGTCCGCAGGAAATATGAACGACCCCACTTGGACCAACACATCTTCAATCACTCCCTCAGCTGAGCAACGGAACGATCAGCTAACTGTAAGGTGACTGTTGTTGGGCGTGGATCACCCAACCCCAACTGTTTGAACACTGATAGCAGCATCAAGTTTATGCTTGCTCCAAGATCACATAGAGCTCGTCCAACAGCATGTTTCCCAATAGAGATTTGGATGGTGAAGCTACCTGGATCCTTCAATTTTTGAGGCAGCTTACCTTGAATTCTGGAACTGTACTCCTCAGTGAGTGCCACAGTCTCAAACTCGGTTAGCCTCCTTTTATTTGCCACAATGTCCTTGATGTACTTTGCATATTTGGGCACTTCTTGTAATATATCAACCAACGGAATACTAATTTGTACCTGTTTCAAGAGTATCAAGGAACTTTTTATATGCATCATTATCCCTCAATTTCTGCAATCTTTGAGGGAATGGAGGTGGTGGCCTTGCAACCAATTGTGGGGGTTGCTCAGCCACTGTCTCTCCAGCCGGCTTCTCTGGTTCTTTGGTTTTTTCTGCTGTTGACTCTATGGTGATTGGCCTCTCATTAAAATTCACCTGTTTTCTCTTTTTCGATTCAACTTCTTCCAGTTGTCTCCCGTTCCTCAACGATACAACATTAATGATCGCCCTAGGATTTGCTTCAGTGTCACTAGGAAGAGCTCCAGCTGGTCTAGTATTTTGAGCACCAGCAAGTTGTCCCATTTGTCGCTCTAGATTTCTTACTGTTGCGGTGAGGGCTTGATATTCGGTCCTGAACTGTTAATTTTCAAGCACCAACTGTTTCAACAATTCATTTGTATTCTCTTCTACCTGTTAAGGTTGTTTCTGCGGTTGATTGAAATTTCCTTGGGGTCTATACTGATTCTGGTTCTGCTGATTTCCACCCCATGAGAAGTTAGGATGATTCCTCCAATTTGGGTTATAAGTATTCCCATATTGTGTATTCTGATTCATTGGCCCCTTGTTCTGCTGTCCCACATAATATATAGATTCTGGATTCGTGGGGCACATGTCACTCGTATGGCTATCACCACACATTTCACAGCACAAAGACATCTGTTGTACCTGTTGCCTCGGTTGTACCTGTTTCATTGTCATTCTGTTCATTTGGTTTGCCATTTTTGCCATCTCAGCTCTCATGGCTGCGAAGTCATCAAGTTCAATCAACCTAGCTCCCTTCGGTTTAATTGTTCTGCGTGACTCGCCATCTCCTTGCCAGTTATGATCATTTGCAGTAAAGTTATTCAGCAAGAGTTGGATTTCGCTATATGGTTTTGTCATGCAACTGCCTCCACACGCTGAGTCAAGATTCATCTTTGAAGCCTCATCTAACCCATCAACAAAAGTATGTCCCAAAACCTCATCAGTCTGACAATGATGCGGACAATCTCTAAGCAACTTCTTGTATCTTTCCCATGCTTGATGAAGAGTTTCTCCATCACATTGTTCGAACCCAAGAATTTGACTTCTCAGTGACTTTGTCTTTTTGGTGGGAAAGAATTTGATTAGGAATTTCCTGGCTAGATCGTCCCACGTGTAGATTGAATTTGCGGGCTCTTTTTGCAGCCATTCCTTTGCTTCCCCCAACAGTGAAAAGGGGAACAATGTCAACCTAACATAATCCTTGGAAACGTTTGGATAATTGTAGGTATCCGTGATTTCCAAGAAATTTTGAATATGCCTCTGCGGATCTTCATGAGATAGTCCCACATATTGCCCTGTAGATTGAATCAGCTGCACCATATACTGTTTAAGTTCAAAGTGCCCCGTGATCTCAGGTTTCACAATAGCCTGAGTCATGTTAGCAAGATTGGGCCTTGCAGCTTCTATCACCGCCCGTTCAGCATTACCTGCCATCTCTATTGGCTGTGGTTGAACAACAATGTCCAACTCTCTTTCAATTCTAGTTCTGGCTTCTACCTCTCTCCTTGCTCTGTGTAGTATTCGTTCAATTTCAGGATCGAAACGAAAAAGATTGTTTGCGCTTCTAACGCACCACACAAGTATACGTGGTAGACAAGTAATATAGGATTTTGAGTCCAGATAGCTTACCCACGGGGACTTATATCAACTACTTACTAACACACTAATATTATTATTCAATCAAGCAAAATTCAAGTTCAATAATTTGATTATGCTAAACTACAACTCTAAGTTATAACTATATTATCGAATAACTAATTAATTGTTGTTTAATCAATAGAGACAAACATTCCAGGGTTGTGATTAATTTACCAATCTTATTGTGTTCTAATTAACTCTCCCTTTCATATAATTCGCTCATGGTTGCTAATTAATCGATAAGTATTCTCATAGCCTTCTCCCAAAGTACTACTCGCCTATTCTCACTAGATCAATGCCTATAGTCCTATGGAATCAACCTATTAAGAACGCAATAAGATCACAATATTTAATTAAGCACGGTGATTAGGTATATTCCTATCCTAACCACGAATCCGCTCCCCCTAAAGGTTAAGATCATGCTCTCTTCAACTCTTCTCTAATCTAAACATGGTTTTCCCAAACATAGCATAGATAGTAGATAGAACCTAACTGCCGGCCAAACAATTAAGCAATTAAACATAGAATTGAAGAAACAACCATATACTAGTGAATTATAATTAAGATAAAATTAATATCAAACAACAATATTCATGGCTAATCACAACCCCAGAACAATGGGTGATTAGCCACTCATGATCTAATCAAACCAAAGTATAAGTTTTGAAACAATTGTATAATACTAGAAAAGATTGAAGAAACTGAGAGTTCTTGCTTCCGCTTGATTCCGTGTTGTGTTTGTGCTCCAAAAATCACGTCTCTCCCTTCAAATTAGGTTTAGACTTCTTTATATAGGTGTTGGGGAGGTGTATGGACGAAAATAACAGTGTCCTATGCAAAATAGGAGAGACCCGCATCAACGGCGCCCTGGGTAGCGCCAGGCACCCACCAAGGCGCTATGTCCAGTGCCTTCCTTTCTTCAGCGCCACAAGTGGCGCCAAGCGCTGCCTGTGGCGCCCAAAATGCAGTCTTGTCCGTTTTTGCTCCGTTTTGGCTTAATTCTTGTACGTTTCTCCCCCAATTGCTCCCGACTCATTCCTACACATAAAAACACTTCAAATTAACATGAATCATAGCAATTAACATCCCACTTTCACGAAACAAAAGTCAAATATGAGGTGATATATATAGAAATATATATACTTTACACTAAACATCAGTATCATAGACAGGGGGAACATCACAAGAGAATCAAGATGAAACTGCATCACCTGCTACCACAGCTGAACATGAAGAGAACACTGAGAATCAAAGATCTCATGCCAGGGGATGGAAACATCAAAGCTCCTATCCTCTGACAAATGTGCTTACCCTAGTTGACTCCGGAATGGTAACAAGATCAAAATTTAGGAATATGATTGTCTTCTCAACATACATATCCATGGTGGAGCCTAAGAATATCAAAGATGCTCTTGGAGATGTAGATTGGATAATGGTTATGCAGGAAGAACTAAACCAGTTTGAGAGAAATAAAGTTTGGGACTCGATTCCCAGCCCAAAAGACAAAACAGTTATTGGAACCAGGTGGATATTCAGGAACAAGTTGGATGATCAAGTACTAGAAATAAAGCTAGATTGGTTGTACAGGGATATAATCAAGAAGAAGAAATTAACTATAATGAAATATTTGCTCCTGTGGCCAGGATGAAGGCAATTCGATTGCTTATTGCATTTGCATCATACAAGGGTTCACGCTATATCAAATGGATACTTGAAGGAAGAAGTGTTTGTTCGACAACCTCCAGGTTTTGAAAGTCATGAGTTTCCAGAGTATGTGTACAAGTTGGACAAGGCATTGTATGGGTTAAAACAGGCTCCAAGAGCATGGTATGAAAGACTGTCAAAATTCCTCCTGGAGAATAGGTTCTCACGACACAAATTTGATAACATGTTGTTCTTGTTAAAGAGTGGTAAGAACCTGCTGATAGTGCAAATATATGTTGATGACATCATCTTTGGAGCCACAAGTGAATCACTTTGTAATGGATTTGCTGAACTCATGGAAAGTGAATTTGAAATGAGCATGATGAGAGAATTAAATTTCTTTCATGGACTCCAAGTTAAGTAGACAGAGAAAGGAACTATGATACACCAACATAAGTTCATCAAGGAGTTGCTCAAAAGGTTTGATATGGACAATGCTAAAATAATTGATACTCCTATTGTTACTGCAACCAGATTGGATGTGGATGAAACCGGTTCTCCTGTTGCTGAAAAGAAGTACAGAGGTATGATAGGTTCCCTACTCTACTTGACTGCAAGTAGACCTGACATTGTGTACAGTATGGGGTTGTGTGCAAGGTTCCAATCGAGTCCAAAAGAATCACATTTGAAGACCATTAAAAGAATTTAAAGATATCTCAAGGGTACTCAAGAACTGGTTCTTTGGTATCCAACAGGAGACTCCTTCAAATTGATTGGTTATGCAGATGCTGACTATGCTTGATACCTGGTAGACAGGAAAAGCACATCAAGAATGATGCACTTTCTTGGATCATGTCTAATCTCATGGACATCCAAGAAATAGAATTATGTAGCCTTATCAACTGTTGAAGCTGAGTATGTAGTTGCTGCATCATGTTGTGGTCTGTTGCTATGGATCAAACAATAACTGGAAGATTATGCACTGATGACTGAAAAATTCCCTATATTTTGTCACAATACAAGTGCAATGAATAAAGCCAAGAACTCGGTCCACCACAAGAGAACCAAACACATTGATGTGATGTACCACTTCTTAGAGACAATGTTGAAAAAAGGTACATAACAATGGAGTTTTGCAAAATAGAAGATCAAATTGCTGACATATTCACCAAAGCTTTGAGCAGGGATCACTTTGAAAGGAACTGCTTGGAGCTTGATTTAATCAAAATGAACTAAGACACTATTGATTTTCCTCAATGACTGACTATGGATAAATAATGTGTTCAGTAAGCAAATCTGTTGAAAAATGTCTAACTCAGTCTTATACTATAACAGGTATGCATGCATGACCTGGACTCTAGGGCGTGGATGTGTCAGAAGACAAAAGCCTGGACTAGAAAATGTGTCACAGGCAACACTGAGGAAACAAGTCAAAGAACTTGGTTATTTGACATCCAGGTATATACCCCCTTTCCCATTGATTGTTGTGCTTAACTGTTAAACTGTCGTGTCATTAAACCAGGTTCCCACTCATTTTGTCAATCAGTCTCTTAAACAGAAAAATAATTAGTGGATCAGGTTCCAAAATTGTTAATTCATAAGGTAATCATGATTAGCTCCAGTCCACGTGCAATTAGGACCAGTTTTCTAAACCACCTGCAATCGCCTCTACTGCTCAAAAACTCACTTAAACCGCCACTTTTCAAAATTTAAAAAATTCGACGATTAAACCTTCTCCCAATTAGAGTCGGATTAGGAACAATTAAAAGGAAATATTAGAGCCATCAAACTGTCAATTGCTCCATATACATTCCTCTTCTCTTTTCATTCTCCTCATTCTAATCAAAATCCCTAAAAGCTATCACCAATTTCTAAAACCCTAACTTCATCTTCTTGAGAAAACCACACAACTCCATTATCATGGAAACCTCACCAAGCAGAGTACAATATAAAATTACCACTGAAACTACAAACCCTAACCCTACTGCACCTATCTCCACAACCACTCAATCCCGATCCAGCCAAGAACCACCCTCCCTACCAAAAGCCCCAAAACTCATTACCGGGTTAGTCGACTATTCTAATAAAGAAGATAGTGAAGGACCTGAAAGTGAGAAACAAGTTGTGGAGGAGCCACGAATTGAGAGGGAGGCAAAAACTGATGATATGAAGGGGGTTGGCGATGAACAGGCAAATACATCTACTATTGAAAAAACGACTATTGAGGAAAGGGCTGAACATCAAGGTGAAGAAAATGGAGAGTGAGGTGAGTACAGTAAAGGACGGTGAAAATATTGGTGAGGGTTTACGCAAGGGGACACAAGAGGAAGATGCAGGAGAACATAGGGAGACTATAGGTGCTGGAGTAGAAGCACCAGAAGCCCATGGACAATAACCTGGTTGTTCTACTGCTGGTGAGGAAGAACTTACTATGGAAGTTGTGACTGAGCAAGAGGCTACTATAGCTCAGGAACCGGTTTCTTTGAATGTTGAACCTGAAAAATCTGAGTCCCTTGATTGGACTGATACTGAGGAAGAAGAGGAAAAGGAAGGAGAGTGGAAATTGAAATGAAAGGCTATGAAAACAGTGATGATGAGGCTCTAGTGAATCTCATTGCCACACTGAAGGAGAAGTGACAAGCTGAAGAAAAGTATGCTCCCACGAGGGTAAAGATAAAGTAAGCAGTTTTGCCTCCTAGGGTTGTGAACTTAGGGGGAAGAACACGTGTGACTAGAGAAAAAAGTAAGGCAGCACTTGAAAAAGCTATGAAGGTGAGTAAGAAAAAGAAGAAAGAAAGACAAGGCTTCAGACTAATTGATGAGCCTGACGTAGAAGAGGTAGACTTAGTGAGTGGAGAAGGAGGAAGTTCCTCTTCAAGGAAAGGGAAAGAAGAAGGATGAATCTTATCCAGCCACTCTCAAAGGAAAATCTGCCAAGAAAAAAAAAGCTACAGTCTCTGATCCTGAAGTGAAAGGAACCAGTTCCAAAAGAAGGAAAAAGACTCAGAGAAAAATTATCATTATGTAGAGATGAGTGGTTTGTTGATAATGCTGAAAGGAAGAGTGATAGATCATGTTGTAGTGACTATGTTTGGGATGAAGGAACTACCGGAGAAGTTGGAAGTCCAGGGGTGGACTCATATGTTCTTATGTCCACTGCCAGTCATGTATGGTGAAGCAATGCTTTATCTTTACATGAATTTCAAAGTAATGGAGAATGACCAAGTGAATACTGAAGTTAGAGGTGTGAACCCGGTTCTTGATATAAAGATACTGGGTGAGATTTTAAATGTGCTAACACAAAAAGAATTATTAAATAGAAAAATAGTATAAGTCGCAAAAAATAATATGAGTCACAAAATAGTATAATCTAAAATATTTAAAAAAACATAATATATTTATGGAAAAAAAAAACTCTTCTGACTCTCCAAATGTTGGAACACTTGTTTAAGCTACCGTAAGATTATAGCAGAGTCAAGGTAAAAGAAAAAAAATTGCAGTTGATGTTCTTCCTTGATCTATTTTTTTATTTTGGTTTCTAACGTTTCACATAAATACTTACAATGCAAATAAGAGAGCAAGAAGTGTGTCGCTGAATCCTGGCTTGGAAAGTGCATAACGTATTCTGAGAGTGGAGCTTATGCTCCTCTCATGATGAAAGACTTGGTTGTCCACAAATATATATAGCTTTCACCATCAAAGACCATGAGAGAGCATAAGCTTCAACCGTTTACTTTCACCATCTGTATTTGCCCGGACAGAGAGACATAGACCCCGCCAAGATGCGGATCTTTTTATTATCACAGCCTCATTTATGGGGTAAACTCGCTTGGTCACTTTTGCTTATGGAACTCCCTTTTATAGTGGAATTCTTCAATTTCAAATTAGGATGGTCTGTTTGAATTTTAAACTTTTGAACTTTAATATGCCGTCCTAGAGTTTTTGTATTTTTGCTCTAAAGTGAAAGGATGACGATGGGGCGAGGTAGGTGGCGTGAGTAAAATTTCTTAAAAGAGGGTAAAAATTGTCCTAGGGAAGAAAGAAATATTTTGGGATATGAAAGTATTTTGGTGGGATCTTTCCAATTGGAGAGAGTCTGTTGGACTCTCTGATTGAGTTAACTTGACGCGTGGTGGAAGATTCTGGAAGATGGATTTGGCCCAATTCGATTAACCACGAAGAAATGCTTTTTATCAACACCCTTTTGAGATTAATAGCCTATTTGGTCAAGCTTCTCTATGTTGAGAAGTACTTTTTTTCTCAATTTTTTTTTTTTTTTAAAGTTGAAGTGTTTGGCCAAGCTTTTAGAAGAAAAAAAAAGTATTTTTGAGTAGAAGTAGAAGCAGTTTTGGAGAAGCAAAAAAAAGTAATTTTTTTCCCAGAAGCACTTTTGAGAAAAATACACTTAAAAATACTTTTTAAAAGTTTGGCCAAAAATAAATTGATGCTTAGAAGTATTTTTTAAATTAATTAAGTAAATACAAACTGCTTTTCACCAAAAATACTTTTGAAAAAAACGCTTTTGAAAAAAAACAATTCTCAAAATAAACTGATTTTTCCAATTTGGCCAAACAGACCATAATTGATCTTTCAGGGGGATGAATTGACTTTGACCATAGATGGAGAAGAAAATTACAGATAAAAAATATTACTATAAACTGAAACAAAAAACCAAAACAGTCTATTTACATAACATAACTTTTTTAAATACATGTAATACCCAAATCGAAAGAAATATTTTGTGTAGGGTTAAAAGATAATAAAACCAAACCACCCATACAAGGACTTAGTAATCCCTTAATAGCACACAAAAAAACATAAAAACATTTACAACAAATTTGAATATTTAACTAATAACCACGATCAGGCAGGAGAACAGCGACACCAACTGAAATTCCAAAGAGGAGTATCAAAAGCCCAGTAAAATTAACTATAAGTCCTTCTTGGTTCCTTGTAAGCCCCAAGAATATGAATTTCTGCACCAAGCCTGTCTCTGCAGCTAGTATTGCCAAGAAGAAGATGATGATCCCAATTAGGGTATGCCATGGAGCCACCCTTGACCTTGTTGACGTTCGCGCCCCGGGGAATAAGAAGGTCAAAAATGATAATAGCCACTGGGCAAAATAATAACAAAATTAATCTAATAGACGCTCACCACTTGTTTAAATTAAAAATTAAATATATAATATATGTATAATTGTGTATAATCAATATATAATCTATATATAGTGACTAAAAAAAGTAAAAAGTAAATCCGGCAGGTTATTTGGGTAAAGATTCCAGAAGGTCAAACATGATAGCCACCGGCAAAAATTAAAAAGAAGAATTAACTTTGAACTCAATAACTGAAATCCTGAATCAATTTGTTGATCTTTAAAAAGTTAATAAAACTTATGTGGAGGAGGGTGAGGTGGCGCAAAAAATAATTTTATACCCTTATGTTTTCGTCTAGGTAAAAAAAAAGAGGGAGAGAGGATCAAATATTTCCTTGACAAAAGTAATTCTAGTGAACGCCAAGGAAAAGAATCATGTTTTAGACAAAAAACCAAATAAGGTATTTGAAATAAACTAAAAATAGGGTGGACCATTTAAATAATCTTGACTAATCTGGATTTCAATATTCAATGAGTAACATTTTGTAACCTGCAAAGCGAAGAGAATGATGGTGGAAAGGCCAATCCAGGAGTGAAAGGTATACATATGAGGAATTCCGACTTCCTTGTGATATTTGAAAACAGCGTAGAGACCAATAACCGCAGCAACAAGAGCTATGAAATGAAGAATCATGTGATACAACTTGTGCTTCTTGCTTGATGTTGGAACTGTCGTGTATGCCATTATTGCTGTTCCACAACCCCAATTTTATTAATATTAGCAGCCAAAATGGCATGAATTAATAGTTTAAAAAAAATGAAAGCAAAACAACCTTGGCTGCTTGCTGTTATCATTTTATATGAAGTAGGAAAAAGAAAAGGATTGAAGAAAAAGAGACACATGTTAGCTTCAAGTAGCATTCACTAATGCTTTGAAAGAACAAGAAAGAAATTAATCATTATATACATATTAAAAGATGGATTACTAGTTAGTTTCTTGGATTGATTGGTACAAGAGGAAACTAAAAAGACAAGAATCAGTAAATATTTTTCTTTCAAAATTTTTTAATAACAAGTACAACAGGAAAAGAAAAAAAATGATTTTCTGCTAACTACATGAACATTTTAAAAACTGATTTCTTACCTTCTCCAGCTAATAAGAGAAACCCAATAATCATAAGCAATGGGTGAATCTGCAAACACCATATAGCCAAATAATTAGTAAAAGAGAAATATATCAAATTAATAAAAAAGCTAAGAACGCCAAGAAATCCCACAAAACTTTTAATTAGTTCCAGAAAAAGGAAAAGACAAATTAGTTACATTGAAAATCTTGGGCTTGTTGCTTGAAGTGAAAGCAAGGCCTTCTCTGAAGTGCAAAAGCCAGACTAGCATCAGTGTTGTGATAGCTATGAACAACAAGTGCGCAAACAAAGTCACTGGTACTGGAGACACTTTGTAACTCTTGTTCGGCATTTTTTGCGCAACTTCTTCTTTCAAATGCTTTTCTGGATACAAGAAGGAAAAGAAGAAGATGAGGTAGTAATACGTAGATAGTTTTGAAAATTAAATAGTTCGAAAGCCTAAAGCAAGAAGAGTTCGAACGTGTTGCTTGCTTAGTATACTAAGCAACTATATGGGGAACTTTTTTTCATGTTAACGTTTTTTCTTTTTCAAAATTGTGGCAAGACAAATGGGTTTTAACCACGTTCGTACTAGGAGAAAAATAGAGAAAACTCTCTCTGTAGCCCGGGAAATAATCAAAAGCTAATTAAACACGAATATAGGGTTAGAGAGAGTACTTAATTTGGAGAAGTTAATTTGGAACAACTTGATTGACACTTTGCCCTTACGGATTGACAAATGTTTATAAATAAAGCAGTATTGAATATGATAACGTTTCGTAAGGGATTTGTGTATGTTGTTTATAACAATGTCTAGATTTGTCAGTTTGCTTTAAGCACAATATCTTATTAGAACTTTTTAAGATTTAGTTACATTAGAAGATGATTTTTGTGAGCAATAGTTGATTTAGACAAAGGAAGTAAAGAAGAGATAAGTTTGTCAATATTATTTAAATACAACAACTTTGGAGATTGAGATTTTTTAACAAAAAAGACTTGAAGGGTCAAATTTTCAAAGATGGGACCAAATTATGGACCCTTGTTGGATATTTTTGATGTTACAGGTTACCCCTTTTTATGCCTGACAATGAGGTCCTTATCAAAGAAGTACTAAAATAAAACTGGATGATTCTAGGTTGACACATGAAGCTTCTACTTTCCATCAACCCAAAATTTAGGGGATTTGACAAATATATATGACTAAAATACAACCGAAGTTCCTCAAAATTGTCACTTTAACTATCTGTTGTTTTAGTTTCTTTTGGGTGGGGGTAAATTTGGAGGTCACAATAATGTTAAAAACGCCTAAACGAGTAAAGGTAAACACAAATGAGGAAAGATTGTGAACAACTTGGCAACAAGCAAGGTGATTCCGTTTGATTAAATAAAAAGAAAAAGAAAAGAGATGTTATCATATTAGAAAAAAAACTACAAATGCATGCTCTAACGTACACTATTCCAGACACTCACGCACGTATATTTCCATGCAAAGAGTAAATTTCTATGAACTTCGATGTTTTTGTTACTTTACTAAACCAAAAGAGGAAAAGAATTAAGATAAGTTGGCCGAAGTCTTTTTTTTAAGACAAAATATGTCATTTGTTTTTGGAATACTACAGACCTTATAATTCGAATTTGAGAACCTCTATTGCTTAAATGGCAATGGAGTGTTCGATAAATATTAGTGTCAGGATGATGCTTTGCTGTCATAAGCACTACATAAGGAAAAGTTCAAATTAAATTTCTTTTAAAAAAAAAAAGGCAGATGGGACAAATTTCTAGATATATAGTTTGCAACGTGGGACTCTTTAACCCAAGATTTGTGCTTTTGGTTAACTAGTTAGGAGTAACTTTTAGTAAATATAATACTTGCAATATTTATTACAATTCCACTTGTACTTCTTTTCTCATATCTACCCATGTAAAGCATGACAAGTGACAGTTATTAGTATATGGTTTGGCTTTATTTACCAAAAGGATTCGTTTGAAGCTTTATATCTCATTAACAACTATTTTGGGCCATGTGTAAGCAATAAGATATAAACAAGTGTGATTTGTCTTTAGTTGATTTAAAAAAAGAGAGAACTTCAATAATGTTATGACCAGTTTGGTTGAATCCATATCACATAATAAGAAAATCTTTTTTGATGTATTTGTCTCAAATCTTAAAATATACACATTTGTTGTCGGGCAAACATGGCCAAATTGTGAATATTCGAGAATTTGTATGCTCTTTGAAGTTATTTATATTTGGGGACCTGGGCAGGCTTGATCGCATTTAAAATCACATGATTGCTTTTGCGAAGGACCTGACTTCGTAAATACAAAGTCATGGTCGCAATTGCGACTTTGCCTGGGTTCACCAGGCGCCGTATTTGTGATGGATTATTCGCAGTTGCGAGGGTTCGTAGGGTCACATTTATGACTTTTACACCTGAACAAAAGGGCTGAAAACGGGACTTAGCTTCATTTTATCATAGTTTAGAACCTTAGAGTTGGTACGAGGCGATTTTGAGGAGGGATTTTCACATACAGTATTAGGTAAGTGATATTGATCAATTTTTAATTATATTGCATGATTATTTATGAGATTTAACCACTAATCCATGGTGTTTGAAAGGAAATTTTGGGGGATTTTGTCTATGCTTTGAAAAATAAATTTTTTAGATTTGAGAGTCGTATTAGATTCGGATATGAAAACAAAGCACATATATGGACTCGTGAGGTTATGGGTAGTCAAGATCTACCCTTGGACTCGAGTTTTGACCGGGCAAGCCTGGAGTTAACTTTTGTTGACTTTCTGAGATTTGCGCAAAGATCTTAACTTTATTTATTAGAATTGGTTTATCTTGCATTATTTGATATTACTAAGTCGATTTTGGTTAGAATTGGCTATGTCAGGGATGATATGTGATGGCTTGTGGCCTAATTATTGATGATATTCGTATGATGGTGTGATGTTCCTTGTGTGTGTCATGCATATTACGTGACTTGCGGTGTTGTTTCCAATGTGCTACTCGATGTCTCTAATATTACTTGTTGACTTGGACGATGATAGTACGCTTGCACACGCATACAATGTAATATGTCATTTATAACAGTTCATGAGTATGAAACTTGATATTCTATGATCATGCACATGTATTCTTGTATATCTGCTTTCTTTGCGATATGATTGGACTGATAGCTTATGACTACATCAGGCAAATTGTGATAGTGGCATGTGACCATGCTAGGCAGATTGTGTTAGTGAGCCTGTGACCATACCGGGAGGATTGTGATATTGGCACGTGAGTTGTCCGTACAACACGTGAGTAGTCCGTGCGGGTGTGTTTGAAAAACGTGAGCACGAGGTGCCATGTATATATGCTTCGTGGTTTGGGACTCGTGATTTGGGTGATTATGATGTGTAGTACCTCAGGGTGATTCTTGTGTAAACTTTGTGATCTAGTTGTTATTTGTTTTCCTTAATTAATTTTACTGGTACTTTAATGGTATTCGATTACTTGCTGCGTTATCACCTGTTTACTCCTTATTGTTATTTGTTGCATCTATTTCTATTTCCAGCGTTATATCATTATTCTTTCCATGTTTAGCTTTACATTGATATTTGTTCCTCTGTTAGCTTTTTAATACTTAGGACATGTTATTATGTCTAGTAGGTGTCTTGTTGAACCTCGTCACTACTCTACCGAGGTTAGTCTTGATACTTACTGGGTAAGGTTAGTCTTGATACTTACTGGGTACTGCTGTGGTGTACTCATGCTACGCTTTTGCATATTTTTGTGCAGATCCAGGTACCTCTAAGTGTGTCGGTCTTTAGCTAGATGTTGGAGATCTGCTACGGAGACTTCAAGGTATACCTGTCATTACGGTCGCAGGCCTCGGAGTCACATTCTGGAGCTTTACTTTGTTACTGTTTACTTCCATCACAAACAATGATGTATTTGATATTCTTAGTTACTCTTAGAAGAGCTTATAACTCCGTACTACCGGTTTTGAGTAATGTATAACTATTGATCATTTTTTAGCTATATATGTCATTTACTTGTTCATGTTTAATGGTTAAATAGTTTAAATCTGTTCATAACTCAGCATGTGTTAAGCTTACCTAGTCCTAGGGACTAGATGCTACCATAATCCTCAAGGTGAAATTTTGGGTCGTGACAAAGAGTTATGTTGGACCTTTAAATAACGGTAGGAGCTTTTTTATTCGTATAATATAATAGAGGCCAAATATAAACCTTTTCAAATTGTAGAAGGACAAAATTTGATCCTTTATTTTGGGAAAGATATTTAAATATCTATTGATGGTTGGAGAGTGTTTAAATATTTTTAGGTTGTTTAGTTAAAACAATCATGAAATGTTTAAATATTATTTAGTTATTTGAACAGATGTTTAAACATCTATTAGTTGTTTGGACATGGTGGTGGTGGTGCAGAAGGAGGAAGAGGTGGTGGTAGGGTAGACGGTGGAGGACGAGGAGGTGGCGATAGGGTTGATGGTGGAGGAGGAGGCTCATAGAAAAAGGAGGAGAAGGAGGAAGCAGAAGGGGAAGAATGGAGGAGGAGGAGGAGGAGGAGGAG
>MCJB01017334.1:33308-83911 GCA_002018475.1 Nicotiana obtusifolia | reverse complement strand
TGCATGAATAAGAAAACTTTGAGATTTTTAAAATATATGTCATTAGCATAATGGGTGTTAGTGGTTCTGTTTGACCGGGTATTTTTGGGTGTTAATATTTCTGTTCGACTAGTTATTTTATAAAATTTGTATCATATTAATTTTTCGATTATTTTATTTTTCATAACCATTAGACTTTTCGAAATCATACCAATCATCTCAATTTTTCTTTGAGATCGGTACAATTTGATTAATTTTCAGTATTTTTCAATAACAGATAAAACGCGATAACATGCATGCTTGCCTAGGACTTTAGTGAAACTCCTTAGGCATTTTCTGTTTAAGAGGTGATGAAGGGAACATGAAAGATAGCCAGAATAGCACCATCTCACTATTCTATAGCAGCATAAATAAACTAAGCAAAGACAAGAGGAATATAAATCACCTGAGTAAAAAGATACTAATCAAGTTGGGACTCAAAAATAAAATCTTTTAAACGATTAAGTATTCAACAAATGAAATCTAAATCATACTAGAGGAAAAATAACCTTATCGTTTTGCTGCCCAAGATCGTTGGAATACCTTGTGGCTTACTACTTAAGGTACTGGAACTAAATTAATTTCAACAGGAGTACCACAATGGGTTTGAGAGTTAGAACTTTAGATGTTAATTATATATTGGCTTGTAACTGTGTTCATAATCCCAATGATCTAGGAAAAATTAAATGCTTTGTTATTTTAAAATTTAATATATAAATTTTAGTTTTCATATATGATTTATTGGTACGGTTCGATACTATCGATTTATTTTTCTAAACTGAAAAATCTACCCTATTATTTGGTATGATTATAGTTTTGTAGAAAAACCTATGATTTTATTAAAAGAAACCTAATAAAAACTTAATGTTTCTTTCAATAAAACCTTCGGTTTTGATATAAATTTTTAACCGTACAGAATAATAGGGTAGATTTTTTATTTCATAAAAATAAATAGAAAATATCGAACCATACCAAATAAATTTATATATAAAAATATATTTTATATATTAAGTTTAAACTATCAAAACATTAATTTTTTTTCTTAGGTCGTAGGATTATAAAAACGGATACAAGCCACCAAGTAATTAACACCTAAAGTCCAGCTTTCAAACCTAGTCTGTTACTCCTATTAAAACTAAATTAGTTCCAACATCTTAAGTAGCAGGCCACAAGATATTCCAGCGATCTTGAGTAGAAATCACAAGGTATTGGATATCTTTTCTCTCGTATGATTTAAATTTCTCTTGTTGAATACTAGTCTTCTAATAAACTCTATTCTTGAGTCCCAACTTGATTTATGTTTTTCAACTCATGTGATTTATAAGTCACGGGCCAAATTCTACCTAATCGTGATAGTACCTAACCCAACCTGCTAGGTAAGCGACACAATAGATAACGCAATTCTAATGGAGATTTATAAATAATCAATAAAAGAATAACTGAACTTCCATATAATACTCCAAAGATTGGTAGTACAAGTCATGAGCCATTAAGATTTAAATTTACAAAGATGGTACAATATAAAAACAATATCTATTTGAATATGCATAAACAGAGTACGAATCCAAAACTACCACGGAAAAGTGGTAGCTATATCCGAAAAGCAGGTACATCTTCAATACCAGCTCCCGTCATCCACATCAACTCAGCTCTAAGATCTGCACGCAAGGTGCAGAAGTGTAGTATGAGTGTAACCGACCCCACTTACTCAATAATTAATAAACCTAACATCGGACTGAAAGCAATGACAAGCTCGGAAGAAGGTCAGTGTCCAATGCCAATAATCAATAACAACACATGATATAATAATGACAGTAAACGAAAACAACTCGAGAGATATCATGTTCAGCTTGTCCATAAATATGGAAAATTAGGCATGCTTTCGAAGTATGACAGTCAAGCCCCAATCTTACCACCGATATCACTAAAAAAAATGAGTTTATCAAGAAAATTGTAATTTCCGAACTTTCAACAACAGGTAAGACATTTCATTTACCATCTAGCATGCGAAAAATACATCTCTATGACTACATGTCAAGCCAATAACATCACAGCGTAGCTATCGAGTACACTCACACTTAGCATGTTTACGGTGCCTGGCATAAGTGCCCAGCACCATCACACACACAAACACTCAACACTGTATGGGTTCCCGGCACAAAGAACTCACGTATCCCTAATCATAAGATACCTTAAATCATCTGCTAAGCGCATATCCATCCTCCTGACAGTCGTGTGAATTTTCTCAAGCAATCCAAACTCAAATTGTAACACATATAACCCACACTGGCACAAAGAAAACTCTTCATAGAAATATCATAAGGATCACACATCCGTAGACCACCCCTCAGGTGATAACCCACCTACTTGGCCTTAAATTAGCATCTCTCTATGACCCCATCATGGTTACTATCGCTATGAAATCACTTAATCTCCCCGAGGCTAAACTCGTCAACAAGACATAAAAATATACTTTATCCCGCAAATGTGAAACTGATAGATCCCTAGAACATTCATAATTCAAGATTGTACGATACATCAAGACAGAAATCAAGCATCCATAGTCCTTTCATATCCCAAGCAAGATCTTTCTCATCATATCGTAAATCATCCAAGCATATTCCTCAGTCACATAATACTCATCATATAGCTATTTGTAACTCACTGAGCCATCAATCTCACTCCTAGGGACTCTACCGGACACATAAGCCAAAATGCACATACTCACACAACTAAAACTACCGAGCCCAAGCTGTGGTCTAAACTTGGCCTCAAGTCCTCCAAACTGGCCTACCTCCATAACATAGAAAATACATCTCGTGCCTCATCCATGACATCACAAGCCACCGATGCCCAGCTGATACTGAGTGCTCAATATAACATACGAGTGGATGGAAAAAAATCAAAGAGATACGCTTCAAGCTGAATCAATATCGTATAATAAGGAAGGAAAGATGAGAAGTTTCCTACATGCCCTGTAGCTTCTCAAAGAAAGGTATGGACGTCATCATGCCGATCTGCAAGACTCTACTAGAGACTTGCTCTTGACTCGTAGAACCTATGAACCTAGAGCTCTGATATCAACTTGTTACGATCCAAATTCACCCAGTTGTGATGGCGCCTAACCAAACCCACTAGGTAAGATAAATAATAGATAACACAATTCTAATGGAGATTTATAAGTAACTAATAAATAAAATAACTGAACTTCTATATAATACCCTAATTATTGGCAGTACAAGTTACGAGCCACTAAAATTTAAATTTATAAAGCTAGTACAAAATAAATACAACATCTGTTGAATATACATAAGCAAAGTACGAGTCCAAAACTATCAAGGATAAGTGGCAGCTATATCCGGAAAACAGGTACATCTGCAATGCCAGCTCTCGTCATCCACAGCAACTCAGATCCAAGATCTGCACGCAAGTGTAGCATAAGTACAACCGACTACATGTACTCAATAAGTAACAAACCTAACCTCGGACTAAAAATATTGACGAGCCGGAAGAAGGTCAGTGTCCAACACTAATAATCAATAACAACACATGATATAATGATGAGACTAAAAGAAAAAACCTCAAGAGATATCATATTTAGCTCGTTCACAAATACGGAAAATTAGGCATGCTTTCCAAGTATAAAAGTCAAGCACCTCTTACCATCGAAATTACTAAAAATATGAGTTTATCAAGAAAACTGTGATTTCAAACTTTCAACAAAAGGTAAGATATTTCATTTACCATCTAGCATGAGGAAAACGCATCCCTATGCCCATATGTCAAATATACGTGTTACGTCAATAACATCACAGCAAGCCATCAGGTATAATCACACTTAGCACGCTCATGATGCCTAGCATAAGTGCCCTCACCATCACACACAAACACTTAGCTTATAGGTGCCTGGCACAAATGCCCCTCACCAAAGCACTTGTATGACCTTGTACCTGCGCTTATTGTGAATACCAGGCTTCGGATGGGCGTATCCTTGCCCTAGTGCTGATCGAATATAAGACAACGATCAGTATAACTGTTGCGGCGTGTAACCCCACCCAAATATCAATCCGTTACAGCGTGCAACCCGATCTAAATATCAATTAGTTACAGCATGCAACCCGATCCAAATATCAATCACAATACGGCTCTAAGGCCCACATTAGTCATCAACTGATCAAGTCTCAATGGCTCACGTCTCACAGAACTCAACCCAAATAGTTTCACATATAGAAGGCATCATCAACATGTGATATGACATACAAATAATATATAGAGACTGAGATATAACATGCAGATAAAAACTTTTGACTAAGAATATAACTATAATCAGGGCAACAACTCAGATAGCAATAATGTCCCTAACATGTCTCAACAGGTAAGCACATAACCTAGACATGATCCCTAGCATGATTAACATCTCAAGTAGTCATACAAGCAGAGAAGAAAAATATAGAAATAACGAGGCATAATAAAAAACAAGTCTCATAGTGGCCTAAAGTCTACCCGAATCATGAATACCCCGGTATACGCACACACGCCCGTTACCTAATACGTGCATCACCCCCAACACATCTCATGTATCATAGTCCACAGGAATAATTATTCCCAAACCAAGTTTAGCTATGTTGTTTACCTCAAACAAGCCAAATTCATACTCTAAAAATACTTTCCTGTGCAACTGACAGTCGAACGGCTCGATTCAAGCCAAAAGTAAGTCAAAAATATCAAATAATGCCATAAGGATCAAACCCAAACGATAAAGGTCGAATTGTTAATTAAATACTCAAAGTCAACCCGAGCCCGCACTCCCCAACAAGACAAAACTAATAAATTCCGATAATCCATTTGAATACAAGTCCAATCATACTAGTTTCACCCCAATCCGACTCTGAATCGGTGTTCAAAATCCAATTATTCGCATGAGAAAAGTTTTGCCAAAACCCCCCAATTTCTCTTTTAGATTCATCAACCAAATGCAAAAATCAAAGATGGAATCATGTACAATAATTAAACCGAGTAAAAATAATTACCCAAATCGGAGTAGTGACAATCCCCTAAAAAATTGCCCAAATCCGAGCTCCCAACTAAAAAATGTATAGAAAATAAGTTCCAAGTCCAAAAGCAGCCACAGGCTCGCGATCGCAAATCATGATTGCACAGACCTACGCGAATGCAGCGTCCTCACGCGAAAGCGAAGGTCAACAAGCCTGACCTGCCCAGCCTAACTCAAGACTACGCGAACACATTGTCCTTTACGCGAACGCAAGGGCTTAAGGCCTCAATTACCGTGCACGCGAGACCTCTGTCGCGAACGCGAAGAAAAATATTTAGTAAGATCCCAGAACACTACGCGATCGCAACCCTCTTCCCACGATCGTGATGAACACTTTCAACACCAGAAAAATCAGAGAAACCAGCAGTGCAAATATGAGAAAATTTGTCTAAAACACCTCGAAACTCACCCGAGCCCCTCGGAATCCCGTCTGAACATACCAACAAGTCCCAAAATATAACACGGACCTACTCGAGGCCTCAAATCCCACAAAATAATATCAAAATTACGAATCGCATCTCAGTTCAAACTGAATGATCTATTCCAAATTTCAAGTCGAATATGCCTAAGCAACCCGGAACAACCTCAAATTTTGCATACAAGTCTTAAATGACATAACAAACCTACTCCAACTCCCGAAATAACAATCTGAACCCTATAGCATCAAAGTCAGCTTCTGGTCAAACCTATGAACTTTCCAAACCATCAAATTGCCAACTTTCGTCAAATACAACCAAAACCTTCTAGAAACATCCAAATACGAATCAGGGCATACGCCTAAGTCCAAAATCACCATCCGGACCTAATGGAACCATCAAAACTTTGATTCAAAGTCATATACATAAAGTCAGAATTGGTCAATTCTTCCAACTTAAAAAGCTTCCAAATTGAAAATCATTCTTCCCGAATCAATCCTCAACCACTCAAGAACCAAAATCGGACATATATGCAAGTTATAATACATCATATGAAGCTACTCAAGACCTTGAACCACCGAAGGAGTGCAAATGATCTAAAAAACCGATCAGATCATTACATTATATTTCTCTTATCTTTGCTTAATTTGTTTTACGCCACCATAAAATTTTAGGATGAATCTCGATTTTGGACATTGTTCATGTTCCTTTGATTCATCTCTTTTTAAATAGTAGAAATATCTAGAGAGTTTTGTCAGAGTCCTATGAAATTATGCATTTATCTCATTCTAACTTTTACTACGGACTCTTACATGACGCTTTTAAACAAATATAAAAAACTTAACAGATTTGTACCTACACTAAAGAAAAATCAAAATGATTCAGATAATTTCAAAAGGTCTAATTTTGATTATATAAAATAGAATAACAAAAAAATTAGTATGGTACTAATCTATATTATTACAAAAGTATAAATACAACGTCAGCAACCAAAATAGTCTTAAAACTATAAGCAACTTTTATACCCATATTGGATAAAATGTAATATTAAAAAACTTTGCCTACTTATGAATTTGGATGGACTTCTAAGATTAATCAAATTCTAAGTAACAATTGTATTCCCGTGTTTACGATACATCTATATCATCTTCATTGCTAATTAAGAACCAAAACATTCGTTTTTACTTTCCCATTCATTAATCTGCAAAATCCTTCCGATGCTTTCTGTAACGATTCAGCCGGTCATTTTGAGCATTTGCATTCCGTTAAGCTATTTGAAGCCTTGAGCAGTACCGTATGATGTATTATAACTTGCGTGAATCGTCGGTTTTGGTTTTCAGGTTATTCGAAATTGATTTGGAAGAATGATTCTCAATTAAGAAGTTTTAAATTGGAAGAGTTGATTAAGTTTGACTTTTTAATATTTGACCCCGGATCGGAGTTTTGATGGTTTCATTATGTCCGGATGGTAATTTTGGACTTGAGGGTATGCCCGTATTTTCATTTGAATATTTCTAGAAGGTTTCAGCACTAATTGGCGAAAGTTGAAAATTTGAAGGTTTGGAATGTCCATAGGTTTGACCGAGAGTTGACTTTGATGGTATCGGATTAGGATCGTGGTTCTAGGAATTGGAATAGCTTCGTTATATCATTTGGGACTTGTGTTCAAAACTTGAGTTCATTCCGAGTTGATTTGATATGATTCGGCACGAGTTTTGAAAGTTTAAAGTTCAAAAGTTTATTAAGTTCGATTTGAGGCGCGATTCATGATTTTGATGTTGTTATGCGTGATTTGAGGACTCGAGTAGGTCCGTATTATGTTATAGGACTTGTTAGAATATTCGGACCGGGTTCCGAGAGGCTCGGATGTGATTCGAATTATTTTCGGATCATTTTTCTTCATAATTGCACTGCTAGTTCTGCTGATGTCTGGTGCACCAAGCGTTCTGCACGATCGCGAAATAGGAGATACGATCATGTAGAGGGAAAAAATGGAGCTGGGCAGTTTCTTAATCGCGGTCGCGATTGGATGAATGCGATCGGTAGCTTGGTGTTGGATACAGTATGCGTTCGCATAGTGGAGGACACATTTGCATAGTGATTGGGCTGAGCTGGGTAGGCGGCTGGTTTCCTCTTCGCGTTCGCGATGTTGTTCCCACGATCGTGTAGATTTATGAGCCTTGTGTATCGCATTCGCGAGGCTCTTGCTGCGATCGCATAGTGTAATTTCTGGAGCAGTGCATCTTTCTTCTTCAATCACGATGGTATTCCCGCGATGCAATTCATTAATTTGTCGAATGATTATAAGTACTCTATTTTTGGGGGTTTCAGCCATTTTTGCATATTTGGAGCTATGGAGCTCGGATTGAGATGATTTTTGGAGAGATTTTCACCATAGGGATTGGGGTAAGTGTTCTCTACTCAGTTTTGATTATATTTCATGAATCTATCCTCATTTTTAGCAGTTGGTTGATGATTTCAAAAGAGACATTGGGGGTTTTTGTCTAAGATTTCATAAAGTGAATTGTTGAGTTTTGAGCATCGATTCGGAGTCGGATTTGAGTGAAACTAGTATGATTGAACTCGTAATTGAATATGTTGTCGGATTTTGTGAGTTTTGTCGGGTTTTGAGGTGCGGGTCCGGGTTTGACTTTTTGGTTGACTTTGGGACTTTCGATTAAAGATTCGACCTTTATCAATTGAGTTTATTTCCTTTGGCATTATTTGATGTATTTGAGTTGCTTTTGGATAGGTTCGAACCGTTAGGAGGTTGATGCACGCGGGATGGCATTTCTAGAGTATTGTTTGGCTTGCTCAGTATTGGATTCGGCTTGTTCGAGGTAAGTAACACTTCTAAACTTGGTGTTGAGGATATGAATCTTTGAATATACGTATTATGTGTTTGGTGTGAGGTGACGCACATGCTAGGTGACGGGCGTGTGGGCGTGCACCGTGTGAATCGTGGTTCAGTTAATTCTGTGGTACTGTGTTGTTACCTAATCTTGTCTTTATCCATGGAATTTCTACGTGATAGGGTAATTGAGCTGTGATCCATCTTAGAAACCATGTTTAGGCTATATGCTTATTCTGTTGAGACTCGCTGAGGTCATTTTTGCTGTTGAATTATTTGCTTAAAATTTATAGTTACATAATCAGTCATAGTCATTCATTTGCATATCATATCTCAGCTTCTGTTATTATTTGCTATCATATCATGTTATCATTGTTTGAGCTGATTAGCATGAGATTTGTGAGCCGGAGAGACTAGAGAGATTGATGACTAAGTTGGGGCCTAAGGGCCCGATTTTGAGTGGTACTAATGGGATCAGGCTCCAAATCGCAATAGGTTTGTTGATTCATGATGGGATTGGGTTGCACGCCGCAATGAGTATTGGAGATTAATATGTGGATTGGGTTGCACGGCACAATAGACCTTATGGCTATGTGTGGATCGGGTTGCACGCCGCAACGACCTTATGGCTATATGTTTATCGGGTTGCACGCTGCAGTAAGCCTTATGGCTATATATGGATCGGGTTGCATACTGCAACAGGACTTATTGCTATATGTAGATTGGGCTGCACGTCGCAGCAGGCCTTATATGCTTTATTACTATTGATGGGATTGGGCTGCGTGCCGGAGGATGTACCGTACAGTTCTGAGTGACTAAGTGTGCTGGGGATTGAGCATGATGAGTGGGAGTGCGAAACAGTGAGATTTAGTACTCTAAGAGTGTGAGTACATGAGTTCATCACTGTGATGCATTGCATTTACATGTATACTTGACATACATGCATAGAGATGCATTTTCTCATGCTACATGATATTGTGACATTCATGACTCCACATGCGCATTGGCATGTAGGCGAGATGTACTTTCGTCATGCTATCTGAGATTGAAAGATCTTATTTGTTGTTGAAAGTTTTTTTGGGAAAAATTATAGATTTCTGACTTACTCATATTTTGGTAATTTCGGTGGAAGATTTGAGATTTACTATTATACTTGAAAAATATGCCTATTTTTTTCGTAACTGTGAACGAGCTGAGTATCATATCTTCAAGTTGTTTCTTGTACTACTTTTATTATATTATTATGAATTATTGTTGGATATTGGTGTCGGGCCCTGACCGTTATCCAAGCTCGTCATTGCTTTCAACCTAAGGTTAAGTTAGTTACTTATTGAGTACATGTGGTCGATTGTACTCATACTACACTCCTGCACTTTGCGTTCAGATTTTTGATGCTGATGTTGTGTATAGCGGGAGCTGGCATTGAAGACGTACCCGTTTTCCGGTCATAGCTGCCTTTTGTTCTTGGTAGCTTTAGAATTATTAATATGTTCATGTATATTTCAAACAGACGATGTAGTTATTTCATACCAGCTTTGTAAACTCTAAATCTTAGAAGCTCATGATTTGTACTACCAATTCTTGAAATTTTTTTGTATAAAGTGCAGTTGTATTATCATTACTTCTCTTAAATGAATCTCATTTGAATTGATTTATTGTTAACTGACTTACCTAATAGGCTAGAATAGATGTCATTACGGCTAGTTGGATTTTGAATCGTGACAATTTCTTCTTGCACCAACTTAGATAGTGCACTTGTTTGTTGTAATTCAGCCTCCTGTCTTCTTTTGTTGCATTGAAAATTTTCTAGGCGAGCTTTGTCTTGGATGGAAAAGGAGATCTACCTCCGTAAGTGTCCAACGTAGTGAAATAATGCCGAAAGGCATGAGAATGAACTGGTCTTCCTATTAGTAGTGAACTGTTTTGAGATTTACCATCATCACTTTATACACGACGAGATACTTTTACCTACATAAGATAAGAATAAGTTTTGCGTACACATTATTCTTCTCAGACCCTTTATATATAATTACACTGTATTATTGTTATTGTTGTGTTTACAGTGACATCAGTTGGGTGGCAAATTTTAGATTAGTCTTTCCAGATTTTGGTGGAGGTGGATGTCAACCTATTAAGTATCTTGGACTTGTGGAATGAATGTACTCAAAGGATAAATCTACCATAGTTAGGAGTATCTTATAATCCCAATTGTTAAAAAGCAAGAATATTGTATTGCCATAATTAGGATATGTATGCTAACGGGATGGTGCAAACATGCAAATTCCCAATCCTTTTATGAAGTCAAAAACACACCGGACACATAGTTCACAAAACTAAATTGAACAAATATATGCATATTTGTTCGACTATGTTCTCTATTAGATATATATTCGGATTAAAGAATCGAAGTAATCTAATTCATATTTTAGGAATAAGAGAGCTTGTACTCTGAAAATTTGAGTAAGAAGACTCCTCAAGTATTTAGAAAATATAACACTCTCTTTTCAATCTATAAAGGAAAAAAGTCTAGGTCCCAAGCTGCGAAACTCATTCCGATACGCTTTTTTACTTTCCTCCTTTCTCTTTTGTGATACAAAGTTTTTTTCTTGAGCATCTAAGGTAAAAGTAGTAAAAATAATATAAGGTACAGAAATAAAGAGTCAATACCATATAGATGTAGAGCTACATCCGAAAAGAAGAGAACTGAATTACTGATAGGCCCATAAGCAAACCATTTCATCAATAATTAATCAAGATAGTAACCACTTCTCTCTTTGGCAATCCTTGCTATTGAAACGAGGATGAAATATTGTGGATAAAGTATACCAAAGTTAAAAGTAAGAAAACCTTCACAGAAACGAACACAAAATTCCAAATAGATTTAGTGGTTATCTATTAATATTGGATTATGAAAATGTCCTACTTCTATACATAGTTAAATCATGATATATTCAGTTCTATAAGAAGCAAAAGTTAACTTATTGCTTACTTACATAGTCAAAATTCTAATTCCCGGTCTCAAATTATTTGTTATTTTAGAAGTTCAAGAATAAATTAATTATTTTTTTCTGTTCTACTCTTAATATTAATTATTCTTGAAAACTACAAGTACCTTAATTATGAGTAAGTATTAAATAAAGATAAATTATATCTTATGACATTAATAATGGTAAAATAGTCAAAAGTTTCACATATTTAATATTTTCTTAAGGAGCATGTAAAAAGAAACATGACATATAATTTGAGACGGAGGAAATACCAAAAGTATGAATAAAAATATGTACTTGGCCGAATTGCCACCAATAAGGCATTTAATATGTAGACTGACATTGCATAAGTATCGTTTAAAAATTTAATCTATTTATCCGCTTTTCTTGAGTAAATTATAAGCTTTAGAGAAGGCAAACGGAGTTATTTGAGAGTATTGATGAATCAGGTAGATTGAGGACCCTCTTTGTTTGAAAACTTATTTACTGTTAATAGAAGAACGCGTGAAATATTCAAAGAAGCTATAAAGCAAGAGTCATTATTAGAATGCGGTAACAAAATTTCAGAACACTTATGTGAGACAGTCCTCTACCAAATGTCATCACTCCAAATTTTATTTGCAATTATACTGGTGCATTGTCATCCAGCCGGGGTTAGAAAGTTATGAAAAATATATTACATCTGAATATTTTAAACTACCAGAAAGATACATGACAGTTCATCAGATACTTAATTATAATTCACGGTGAAGTTATTTCTTAGAGAATACATGCAAGACTATAGAAAAATCTGATATACCTAAACTTTATTAGGGGCTAGATAATAATGTTGCATTAGAATATATAGAAACAATTGAAGCGAAGTTTATAAAAATGCATGTGGAAGATTTTAACAATCAAACCTAAAACCTAGACAAGAGAGATTTTAAGACTACTGCAAACAAGTGTGGCTACCGGTCCGGTCCGGCTCCAGATCGGTTATATTTTCCGGTTCCGATCCGGTCCGGTCACCGGTTGGCCTTAAAATCGGACCCGATCGGTGTTATCGGTCCAGACTCACCGGTCCACTTTGATGCAAGCCGGTCCGAGACCGGCACCGGCTCCGGCTACCGGTAGCCTGGTTTTTCCGGTCCGGTCCGGTCCAAACTGGTCTGGTCGGTAATTTTTTTTTTTAAAGTGATGGATAATTTAAGTTTTCGAAAATATAACAACAAAATATTACTAACTTTGTATATATATATATATATATATATATATATATATATATATATATATATTTGGAATGTTTAGTTTATTTTAAACTTAGAATTAAAAAACTAGCAATATTTTTTCAAACTTTGAATTAGTTTCAAAGTTTGAAATTAGATTCAAACCTTGAATCAATTAGAAACTAGTAATTAATTGTAGTATTTTTATGCAAAGAATAAATTTTTTAAAACAAATAAGAAGACAAGAGTTGTGAACAAAAGAATGGAATTCCAAGATTTGGAGCAATTTTATTGTAGTGTATTTTAATTTAGAAAATTACATTCTTTTAAACATATTGGCTAATTTTTTTATGATAGTCGTAGGCTTTTCTTTAGGAACTGGTTGTTGTTGTTCTGGTTCATCATCATCATCTTCTTCTTCTTCTTCTTCTTCTTCTTCTTCTTCTTCTTCTTCTTCTTCTTCTTCTTCCTCTTCATTGCCGGTTTGACTCCTTTCTTCACTTGTTCCGTCGCCCAAAATTTGATCAAGATACTATTTGTCTTTTTTTTTTTCTAAGAAAGTTCTGGTATTCCAAAGTTTATTCGCTCTGCTCTGATCCAATACCTGCATAAAACTCCTGTCTCCAATATTGCCTCTTCCCTCAACGAATGTCAATGATCTCCAATTTGAAATCTTCCTTGGCTAAAAGCACTCTCCGATGCAACTGACGAAGCTTGAATTGTTAATATATCCCGGGCCATTTTTGTAAGCATTGAAAACTACGATTCTTGATTCTTCCAATAATCCAATAACTGATGAGTTCCAAAACTTGTAAGTTTCTTTGGATATTGAATTAAATAGACTTGGAACTCACTGTATTCCTCCTCATACTCGTCTTTTTCTGAAAGCAACTTTTGATCAAGTCCCCCAAAAGTGCTCATCCCCGAATACCTTTTGCCCATTTGAGAAGAACTTTCACCGGTTGACTGTATTGGTGCAGTTGGTGTAGCACTATCTGCCCAAGCTCTATACTTTGCGAAAACAGCCACGGTATCTGAAAGAACTTTAGCACTAGCATGTTCTACACTTGAATATTTATTAGTTGCAATTTCAATAGGTGTAATATCTAAATTTGCATATATTTCTCTAACAAGTCGTACAGTTAACTTAAGTTTAAAAGCAGGATGCAACACAAAAGCAATGTAACAAAGCTGGGGAATTGGGAAAATTTTTTTTTAAAAATATTTCAATCATAGCCTCTACAGCCACTTTATATGCTTCATATTGCCTATATAATTTAAATAATTTAGATATTCCAGCTACATAATATAACATGGTAGGAGTAGTTGGATAATATTGTCCGGAAAATTCTAAAGTAGCATGATAAAAATTTTCTAAAAACTGAAGAAGATGTTTAACAAGGTTCAAATCATCCTCTTTAAGGTGATAGATTTCCATAAAATGCTTATTATACATTTGAGTAATAGGCTCTCTATATTCATAAGTGACAGTCAGTGATTCATATAAGGTGTTCCATCTAGTACAAACTTCCTTTGGGACTCTCCTAGTCGGCATTCCTAATTCTATACATTTTCTTTCCCATTCTCTTTTTCTTTCTTGATTTTTATTTCTAAATATATAAGCAATAGCTACTTTCACCTTTTCAATAATGTGGTTAAACAAGTCAAGACCATCTTTTACTACTAAGTTGTAAATATGACATGCACATCTAACATGAAAAAATTCCTCGGGGGGGAAGAGGGGGGGGGGGTTCAAAATAGGTCTCAAATTCCTAAGTGCTTCTGTGTTGTTTGTAGCATTATCTACTGTAATACTACAAACTTTGTTAGTTAAACAATACGTACGACAAATTGATGAAACTTTTTTAGAAATATAATTACCCGTGTGTGGTTCACCAACAACTTTATAAGCAATTATACGTTTTTGAAATACCCAATCAGGATCTATCCAATGAACAGTAACTATAATATAATCACAATTATTAGTAGAACTACCCATATTTGTAGTAAGGCATACTCTAGTGTCAAAGTTATCAAATAAATATCGCAAATAATCTCTATATTCGTTCTTAAATTTAATAATATCATTTTTAACAGTAGTTCTTGGAAAACCTTTAAAAGACGGATTATATGTAGCTTGAATATAACGAACAAAATCAGTAGAAGAAGGAAAACTATAAGGTAAATCCTCTACCGCAACTAGTTTAGTAATATTTTCCCTATCCCTTTGTTTATCATAAGTAAGAATCCCTCTCGTTGTTTGGTTAATTTTTGTTTGGGTACCCGAGGATTCATCATGCGTTATTCCCCCATGTTCGGTTCCTAAATAAATACCCCCCGCCTGCATTGACCATTCCTTAGGATGTTTATTTCTTAAGTGGGTCCTAATTTTACCCGTCCAGCTTCATTACCCCCAGTTTTAAAAATCCACTCCATTCCACAAAGTCCACATATGGCCATCTGACTTTCAAATTTCTTTTCCGCAAAGTCCCACACCTCAGATCAGTCCTTACATTTAACCGAGACTCTAGTAGGAGGTACAAGAGGCAAGTCAGACTGAACTTCAGGTGGACTAGCTTGAAATTCATATGGTTCTTCTAAATTAACCCCAGTTTGATAGTTATATTGTGCTTCTAACATATCATTATCAAGTGGATTATTAGAGCTAACACCATGATAATATTGAGAATCATCTATGTGTTGACTAGAACTACCAGCAATTCCTTTACCCCTATTTCCCCCACGACCACATGCCCGCCCCCCACTACTAGTTCCAATTGAACCTCTTTGAGACATAATTATAGCAAATAAAATAAATATATGACAAAAAAATTATAAAAGAGTAGGAAGTAGGAATGACCAACCAAATATAACCGTATAATTGAGGTGAAGTTGAAACTTGAATCTTGACTTTTTAATAAGTTGAATACTTGATAATTGAAAAACTTCAACAAATAGCCAAATTGATATTTCAACCAAGTAGCCCCTCCAATTTGCCCAATACTTGATAATTGAAAACTTCACCAAATAGCCAAATATAACTTTGATAGCAACTCCAATTAAAACTTGATAAAATAGCAAAATTGTATAATTTTAACAAATAGCCAAAGTTACAAAATAGCAATATTGTAGAGAATTTGAGGGAATTAGATGAATTGTGTGAAAGATATGATGAAATAATGGGGTATTTATAGGAAAACAATAGTTAGGGGTGGTTATGGGGTAAAAATGATAGTTTTTGGCCGTTGGACAATGACTACTAGGTCAATAGAGCCGTTGTCAATGGCTAGTTTCTAAACATCTAGTTTTTCTTTTCCGGTCCGGTCCGGCCGGTCTCGCACTTTTTTTGCTCCGGTTCATCAGGTTTGAACCGTCTCGCTATTGGGGTCGGCATTCTGGAACATTAATAGACCGGTTTCCACCGGTCCGGACTGGTTTTCGGTTCGATTCCGATCAGGTCCGTAAACCGTACCGTTAGCCACCCTTAACTGCAAATAGCTGACTCTTGTAGCGCTATTTTTTTCTTTGTAAATGGATCCCAGAGAACTTAAGAAAAAGTTCATATATAGTAAATTACTCGCAGATGTTAGATTAAAAAGGCAAAATAGAATTAGCAACAATAACAAGTGAGTTGATTGCCAACTAGGTGACGACAAATTTTATTAAAAATTGATTTAAATGAAATTATAATATCTTAGAAATCGAACTCATAAAATCTTTTATTGGAACTTAATTTGGAATTAGAAGTCTACATAAATTCATTTGGCCAATTATTCAATTTGATTTTACAAGTGAAACTGAGGATCTACGTGCAACGCATGTATATAGAAACTAATTTTATAAAATAACCGGCCAAATTAAACTGTTGACACCCATATAATTTTTAATACTTGAGTCCAAAACTCTTAAATAAGAACTTCAAAAATCCCTTGTAAATCGATGTCCGTGTTTAGTATTCATGAATAACACAGGCCATTTTTATCATTCAATCCTAGATCATTTATGATATAAATCTTGCTTGCATGCATATCTTTGCTGCATGTTTTAGGGCTTTAGGTTTATGCACATTGCAGTGTTCAGGTTTGTTCAGGTTTGTCTTTTTTGAGAACTCGAAATCCTTCCCCGTGAGTTCACAGTATTGCCTAGAAAGTTATTTATTTAGAGTGTCATCACTCGCTTAAGGAATTTGATTAATTTTATTGACCTCCATTTTCGAGTAGAGACTAGAGAGATGAGATTTTAGATGGGCCTTGACAGGTCAATGATAAAAGAGATTTGGGCTTCAACAGCAGAAGGTCTTGGGCCTAGACATGGGCTTGAAGCCCATATTGTTCGTCAAGAAGAAAAGAAGGTGGAAAACAAGTTAAATAAAGGGAAAATTATAGACTACTTTGAAAACCTGATTTCACCCGCGTTATGTGGATAAAAACTTACTTATATCAAATGTAAATTATATTTAACTTAATAAGGTGAAAACATACAATATTTAACTGTAACTTACTTAAAATATATATATATGTTTATATATTACATATCATGCATCTATTTGTCTCGTGTAAACATTCCGTAAGAGTAAATTTTACCACGTGATGTCTCTCATTGAACTTGGCCCCTCACCTCAGTCAGGGGCAATGAATCTGGTGGCCTAAGGCGAAATCTTATTGAGAGGCCCTTAAATTTATTTTATAAAATATTTATACTAACAACAAAATTTACTTTCTAAAAAATAAATTAATCATTTAAGACAAAAATAAGCGAAGTTCAAAAAAAAAAAAAAAAGGAGCACAAAAAAAAAGAGTGGTGGACTATCAGATGTTGAGGTCCACAAATTTTAATTTGACTATCATCACAAACAAGAAAAAGAAATAAATGTAAATAACGTAATAGCTTAAGTTTAGAGCATTAACTGCGTCAAAAATATTTACTCATTACGATCAGTTTAAAAGATAATTGTAGTTTATTCTATTAAGTAACACTTATTGCTGAATATCTAAAATAAATTATAAATAGCCTAATATAATATGTCGAATTACACTAAATGAAAACCGGAGCAGGAATACTTTTCTGTACATGCAGTTTGAGAGAATATTGTAAAAGAAATTCATTATGTCGTCGATATATATAACTTAATTCCTATATAAAAAGGATAAAATTAAAATTGAAGATTGAAGCAAATATACTAATTAATTAGTAAAGAAAATTATCATAATTTATAAATTTATTGATATAAAATAACTCCAATTAAATAACGAAAAGAAAATATACTGTAACACTTTTCTTTATACTAATTATTTATATAATTTATATAATACGTATTAATAATAATAAAAATTTAAAATAAATTTGGAGCCTTCAAAATTTGAGGCCTAAAGCGACAGCCTCACAGTCCATGCCTTTAGAGCCGCCCCGACCTCAGTGCCGGGTCCACATAGAAGATGGATTTTCTATTTACTATTCTCCTGAATAGAAGATTCCCACTAGTTTTTATATTCTTTTACATAGACGATACTGACAAATCTTCATCTTCCCTAAATCATTTTATTTTGTATTAAGTACTTACAATTTAGCTAATTAAGTACAGTGCTATCGTAAGTAGTGCTACAGCAGAATATAGAGAAAAATTATTTATTGAAACAGACTTGAATTACAATATCCACAATTCGAAAGCAAAACAAAAAGAAAAAAATGAGAAGAAATTAAACAAGAAAATCAATCCATCAATATGTCACTCCTCTGTGTGTAAAACTGTTTATTAATTTGACAGATTTTGGAAATAATTATGCATAACGTGCAAGAGCAACTGAAATGTCAACGGAGATTCCAAAAAGAAGGATGAATATTGCAAGGAAGTTGATCAAAAGTGATTCTCCAGAAAATAATTGGAGCTGCATCAATGTGATTTTCTGCATTAATCCAGTCAACGCTGCACAAATTGTCATGTAAAAGATTGCTCTACCACCTGATATGTGCCATGGAATATTCACTGCCCTTGTTTCTTTTCTTGTGTATGGTAACATGTACATACACAGCCCAACCAACCACTGCAAAATTAAATAAGAATAAACATTGAAAAAAATGAACAAACTTGAACAAATTTACTTCTTTGATCAAAATTAATACTCATCACATGCATGGGGTTGGAGGGGCTACAAGATGGGTCCGGACAATAACTAATCTCAAAATAGCTCTAAACCAATCTTTTATAATTTGAATGGAAGAAAATGACCTTATAAATTACAGTGATCTGTTGAGTTTTATTTTGATGAAATATCTCGGGAGATTTGACATAAAACTAAAAAGATTTGTAATGGATCACAAAATCAATTGAAACTCATCCGAGAAGTTGAGAAACTCATTTAAAGATTTAAACAGTAAAGATAAAATGAATTCAATCGAAGAATAGATGATGATAATAAAAACTAAATTTATATATATTTATATACACACACGCACGTAGTTGATACATATATACCTGCAAAATGTATAGGCAGATAGTGGCAATGCCTATCCAGGAGTGGAAGCTATACATGTCTCTTAAATTCCTTCTATCGTGGTACTTGAAAGCAGCATGTATCCCAACGATCCCAAGAAAAATTGCAGCTAAATGTAGTAAAAAATGTGCTGCTTTCTGCACTTTCCTATCTGCTTTCACTGTCTTGTATGCCATCAGTGCTGCTCATACAAAACATGTCATAATATTATAAGCAATTACGTACTCACTATCGTTTCAATTTATGTGAATTTTTTGAAATACGAAGATCAAATAACCTTACTTTTTTAATGTAAATTCGGATATAGAATTTTCAATTTTTTTTTAAATATTTAAGAATTACATAAAAAAATATTATAAGTCACAATAATTAATAATGTAATGTATTTAAAAAGTTTTTGCAAAAAATATGGTCAAACAAAACCTTGTTTGACTCTCAAATAGTAATAGTGCCACGTAAAAGTGGAACAAATGGAGTATTTTGTTATGTGGAGACTGATCATTTCTTAGCACAAATTAGTTTATTTAGAAAGCGACTCATTAAAAAATAAATAATTATTGTATAAAAGTAATGTGTATTACTACGTAGTATATTATTCTCGTTTGAGTCCACATGGTATATATAGTTTGCTCCAAAGAAACTGTTGATGAACTACTAATTATCGACTCACCAGCAATTCAACTTTGAAACTACATAATAGTAAACCTTTTTCTATCGTTTCCTTTTTGTTCATGTATTAATTAGGGAGAATACTAAGTGCTTACCTTGGCCAGACAAGAAAATCATCCCCAAGAACATCAAAAGTGGGTGAACCTGCAGAAAGTAACAGTGACATTTAACAATAGTAAAGTCTCTGACATTATTAATTAACTGAATATATGAAGGTATATACATACATACATTAAATATCTGATTTGGATAGTATGAAAAAAGATTAACGCCTTCACGATAATGAAGCAACCAAACAAGCATAAGAATCAAAGCTAGAAGACCAAACAAGTGTGCAAATATAGTTATCCTTGAAGCCGGTCGATAATACTGGTATGTTACAGGATCCATGGCTTCTAAGATGCAGGAAATGGGTTTGTTGCTGAAGAATAATCCAGTTAGATTTTTATCTTGACATTTTGGGGTATGATTTGGTCATTATATATAGAAATCTAGCATAAATTTGGTAAAAAAATTAGATAATATATAATATATTTAAATAGTTTTGCTTCTTATGAAAGGTTGGTATACATTTCTTAACTTTGTGCATTGGCAAGGCACAAGGGAAAGGACAAAGCCAGCTCTTGTAGGTCTATATATAGCCTGATAAACAACGTTAAAAAGAAAGATATATATACTGTGCTTTTGTACTTTTCATGTTTTTGTTTTCACTTCTTTTCTTCTCCTCTTATGTTAATCTTTTGAAAAATATATCTTCAAAATGCATTTTGTGACGAATCTTTGCTTAATTAAAATTAAATTCTATAAAGAAAGCTGAACTGCGCAAGCGATTCCCAAAGGATTAAATACCAGAGAACAACAGAAAATAAGAAACGTAAATGCATGTTAGGACAAAGGTATCTGTATAGAATGAGAAAAGTTGTCTGAGGCAGATCTCCTTACACCCGCCCCTTGTAAAAGTAAAAGAATTAGTCAACTTTACCCACCCTTATGTATATTGAAGCATTCCCTGCAAGGATAAATATGTTTCTGACAACATGAATTTACAAGTATATGAATATTACAACAGACCCATACATCTACAAACACAACAAGATAATAAGAGTGACTCCCAACTCCAAAATCATATGGTTGTTCCACATATAGATACTCAAAAAGCCAATGTTTCAGAAAGTAAGTCGTAACATCAAAGCATTGAACAATTACGAGGGATAGCAACATGTTTGAAGATGGAGTCTTACTCTTTTGAAACAATACGTAGTGTTAGGTGTGGAGCCTGATTAATATGTGATGTACTGTCATATATTAAGTAATTGTAAATATCCTTAATTATTAATATATATCCGCCGCCGTGAAAGTTTACCCTAACGGGGTGTTACCACGAAATCAGCCTTTTACTAATTTTCTCTCTCTACCTCAATTTTTCTCTCTTCAAGATTTTTCATCTTTTTCATCAGTTCAGAGTGTTTGAGTGAATCGATCCTAACACGTAGGACCCTAGCTTAATTAGCAAATCACTCTGAAAGCAAAGTGGTTTTTGTGTTCTCAAGGCATAATGTCTACTGGCACCGATAAAAGTCTTGGAAATTTCTCATTATTCCCCCTCTCCTTTTATTTTTCTCTTTCTCGTTACTTAATCTTTTGAAATATATATCTTCAAAGGGTTTAACAGATAATTGCAAGTAACTTAAAAGGTTATTGTGGTTAATTCAATCTAATAGCATTGATTGGTAACTAATTTGTTATAACAAGATTAAAAAACTAGTAAATCATTGTATCTGTTTGTATATATAACTTAACTATATTCCTGATGAATCTTGCTTAATTTAAAATTAAGAATCTCGAATCTGTATTGAACAAGGAATGCAAGAGGATTAAATACCAGAGAACAATAGCGAATAAGAAAAGCAAATGCGAAAGAAGAATATGTAAGATAAAAGTATCTGTCAGTTATATATGAGAAAAGTTGTCTGCGCATATCTTTATAGACGAGGAAACGATAACCAAGGGATTTCCCATTGTTTTTCAAGTAGGGTCTGAAACAGAGGAAGGTATCTTACGCGTAAACACAATAAAACCCAGTAAATTCCTTTACTAGTCAAACTCTTTGTATGAATAAGAAAATAGATGGTCAAATGGCACCCTAATTTAATAAAACATTACCAATTATTTAAATACACATGGTTCTTCCAAAGAAAGCGATAGAAGAAGTGGATTTGGAAGAGTTGTTAAAAATGCAAAAGGTGAATGGCCGGTGTTGGGGTTTTATGGTTGCAATCAAGATCAGAGTCACGCTCATGCACAACTATTGGCACTGAGATCTGGATTGCAAGTGGCGCATGAACGTAACCTCATTCTCTTGGAGATCGACGCTGACTCAACAGAGTCAGTTAATGCACTTTCTTGAAAATAATTCTTCAATGACTGCAGGTGGTTAACATATATATATATATATATATATATATATATATATATATATATATGCACAAGTTGAGAATCCGGTTGTCTGACATAAATTCAAGGAAAGAAACTTAGTAGCTCGTCTTTTAGCCAAGGGAGGAGCCAAGCAAACCAATGCTAGTTTTATAGGATGTGTGTAAGCAAAGTTCACAGGGAAATAAATAAGCTATCTAATTATAAAGAGTTGGATATTCTTAACGGTGTGAGACCTTTTGGAGAAAATCATGTGGAATGACTCAAAGTAGACAATATCACACCATATTAAGAGTATCTTTGGATCGTTTAGCCCAACGAACTGATATCAGAGCCAATGGTTTGGCGAATATGGAGATGGGGGAGTGATGACCAATGGCAAAGCCAATTTTTTTTTTCAACTGTGTTCAAATTTAAAAGAAGTTAATATATATTATATACCTTTGAAACCTAATATTTTACCTATATATACAATGTAATTTTCGACGAATGGTGGTCAATTGACAACCCTTGATAGGTTGTAGCTTCACCCTTGTTGATGGCGTAGATCCCAGCTTAGTGCCTTTGCCCGTCAATAGGCCAGTTTACTACCTTTACCCGTATACAACCTCGAATTATAAATACTCGAAGACGCATACACAACCTCTTCTCTGGCCTTTGATGACCATAAACACTCGAATCATGTGAGTGATACTCTTAATGATGAAAGGCCTTTTGGTGGAAAAACCGTGTGGACATAACCTAAAACGGACAACATAACACTGTATTAACGATATCTTTATGCCATTTTAGTCCAACACTATCATCTATCTAATTTCAACTATGTTTGTTGAAGCAGTCGTCTTAGTGGACAATGAATTAATAAAATTTGTGGCTAGACTTGAAAATCATAGTGTCATTAATGCACTCCTTCATTCTGTATTCCAAAAAAATAAAAAATAAAAAATAAATAAATGAAATAATGGACTCATTAATCATTTATCATTAAAAGAATATGAGCTTAAAAGTTAAAAGCCTGCACGTTAGGTTTGCGTACAAGTCGTGTAACAATATTTAATTACCTGTCAAAACGAGTCCATGTAAACAAAATGATAAAGACGCACAACGCCAAATTAGATAAGTAAATAAAAGTTGGTACAGTTTAGTCCTTTACCTCTTATGTTTAAAAAATAGCGCTCAAATTGGATATTCTTTTTGGCTAGAGCATGATTTCCTCTCGGCGCATGTTTAGCGAGTTTTGCTAATGTGCACACGTAGTGAGAAATACCTGCTACCAGCACCTTGCCATCACCGACGACTTTATCTATAGCAACTCCGACAAATGGAATTCAATCACAAGTGAGACTATTAACTTTTGGTAGCTTCCTACTGCTACAATTTCAACCCATCCGTGAGGAACCAGAAGATGAGGGGAAGAGTGAGAATCGTCTCAATCCAGCTGGAAAATGTGCTGTGAGAAGAACGGGGATAGAGATTCCCCGCCGTCTCCAATTTTCTGACCTTGCTAAATCCACAGTACCAGCTCCTGCTGCTGCAAAACCTCATTCGATGGAGGAACAGGAATCTCCATCAAAGGAGAAGAAATCCTACCAGAGGAATCGGAGCTCACAAGTGGGTAAGGCCCTTACCTACATTCCTCCAGACTTGCATGGTGATACCTTTGTAGTTACAATTGTTGAGGAGGATATCAAGGAACAACAAGAATATTAGGGTATATCTATAATAGGGTATGTTTTGAGGGATGCTCCATTTTTCAAATCCATGAAAAATTATGTGGAGAATGTGTGAAATTTTGTTATCAAACCCAAAATCCTGTGTCATGATGACGGCTACTACATATTTAGGTTTGACATTGTGAGTGATCGGGATCGAGTTATGAAACCTGCTCCTTACACATTCTACATTCCATAACATGCCTTTCATTTTGAAGAATTGGTCGAACGATTTTGTGTTTGATCCTGAATGTCTGACTGTGATTCCTTTATGGATGAGATTTCCTAGTTTACCTGTTGGCTACTGGTCTACAGAAGTTTTAATTAAACTGGCTAGTGTGGTTGGCAAACTTATGTACAGTAACATGTTTACAGCTGAGATGGATCATATATCCTATGCGAGAGTACTAGTAGAGACAGACATATTCCATCCCCTGCCTAATGGTCTTGAGCTACATACTACAGTTGGTGTTATTCACTAGAGCATAGAGTACGATTGGAAGCCAAAGTATTGTGCTGATTGTGCTAAAGTCAGTCACACCATTGAGGAATGCAGACAGAGGAAGACTCAAGAGAAAAATGATGGATTTGTTAAGCAACCAAGGAAGCAAAAGAACTAGGAAGAGGAGGAAGGTAGTGACTAAATGGGTGGCAAAGGACCAGATTAGTACTACCACTGATCCATCTACTTCCAAAGCACAAGAAAATGCCTCTGAACCACAGGAGACTAATGCTACTTTGGCAGAGGAGGAGTTCCCAACTTTAACATCACCTATGAGGAAATCAGGGTCACAAGATCATGGTAAAAGGATTGCTGATGGTGGACTCAATGATCAACCACAACCAAATCTACCTAGTTGTTCTACTAGCCACTGGGGAACCACCAATAGATTTGAGGTACTGACTCAAGGCCACATTTCACCGTACAAGCCACCTCAAACCTCCATGATCATAAGCACCTGGAACATTAGAGGGCTAAATAGGCCCTTTAAACAGAAGAAGATGACTCTCTTTCTGAAGAAGTATAAAATAGAAGTTATGGGGATTGTTGAGACACGAGTAAAAGAGAATAAAGCTAGGAAGTTTACTCAGAAGATAGCAAAGGACTGGCAAGCAAAGTACAACTATGATCATGCTTATAATGGTCGTATTTGGTTACTGTAGAAACATCATATACAGCTGTAGATATTAGAGGTAGATGCTCATTTCATTCATTGTGAAGTGGAAGACTCTACTGGCCAAACAAGGTTGATGCTCACTGTGATTTATGCAAGTAATAAGTTGATGCAGAGACAGCAATTATGGGACAATCTTGCTTCTGTAGGATCTCAAGTAACAACTGAATGTCTGGTATGTGGTGATTTCAACAATGTGCTCTACTCAGAGGATAGAATAGGGGCCCCTGTCACCCAGGTAGAGACTCAGGGCTTTAAGGAATTATTGAATCGACTGCAGTTAACTCCTTTAAAGAGTACAGGATGGTATTATACATGGTGTAACAAAAGAGATGATAATTCAAGAGTATATAGCAAGATTAACCGGGCCTTTGGAAGTTACAATTGGCTAATGAACTATAGCCATATTGAAGCAGAGTATTTGAATCCTGGAGTATCATACCATTCTCCAATCTTGCTAAAGTGCAGTTTTGCAGCTCAACAAAAGAAACTGCATTCTAGACCTTTCAAGTTATATAATACAGTCTTACATCACCCAGATTTTGCAGGAATTGTGAAAGAAGTGTGGAGACAGGATTATAGAGATGCAGGGGTATCCAGAACATGGCAGAAACTTAAGAGGTAGAAGGAGGCACTGAGGGATCTTAACACATATATGGCCTCCTATCAACAAAAGCTTAATCAAGCCAAGTAGAAACTAGACTTAGCACAGTTTAATATCTCCCTACAACCACTATGCCAGATCTTTATAGAACAGGAAAAAGCAACTGTAATTGAAGTGGGGTAGATCAAGGTGGAGGAACAAGTCCTAAGACAGAAATATCGAGCCACATGGATATAGTATGGAGATGCTAATACAAGATATTTCCATGCTCAGTGGAAGATGCGCACTAGTGCTAACACAATTAATTCTATATACAATGATGATGGCATCAAGATCACAGAAACAAAATATGTAGAAGAACAATTCCTCTCTTTCTTTACAAAGCTGATGGGAGAGTCATCAAACATTCTCCCTTGTCACAATTCTGAGGTGATTAAAAAAGGTACCTATCTGACAAGAACACAACAACTTGAGATGATTAAGGAAGTTACAGTAGAGGAATCTTTGCTGCTATAAAGGGCATGCAAACTGACAAAGCCCCATGTGTTGAAGGATTTCCAATAGAATTCTTTACACAACATTGGAAAGAGGTAAAAAGTGATGTGCTTGAGATGTACTAGGATTCTTTCAAACAGGAAAAATGAACAATGCCATAAACTGTACTGCTATTACTCTGATTCCAAAAGTCCCTACCCCCACACAAGTGAAGGACTATAGGCCTATAGCATGCTGCACAACACTGTACAAGATCATTACAAAAGTGATCACTGGGAGACTTAAGACAGTAATAGGTGCTCTGGTTGGAGGATCTTAATCAGCTTTCATTGAAGGTAAGAGTATCATTGATAATATCCTATTCACTCATGAATTATTTAAAGGCTACAACAGGAAGGGGATTTCAGCAAGGTGTGTACTTAAGGTTGATCTTAGGAAGGCCTCTGACACATTGGTTTAGTATTTTCTAAAGACTCTTGATTGAATTGGGCTTCCGCACAAGTTTATTGAGTGGATAATAGAATGTATAACAACTGTCACTTACTCTTTAACTTTGAATGGGGGACTTACTAAACCTTTCAAAGGACAAAGAGGAAAAAGCAAGGTGACCCTATGTCACCTTACCTGTTTGTGCTTGCTATGGAATATCTACAGAGGGAATTTCATCAGTTGGCCTTCAACAAGGAGTTTTATTTCCATCCTAGATGCAAAAAGATGGGGGTGATCCATGTATGCTTTGCTGATGATCTGTTGATGTTTTGCAGGGCAGACCTTTCTTCTATTAGACTGGTTTGGCAGGCTTTTATGAAGTTCTCAAAGGCCTAAGAGTTACAGGCAAATGCAGATAAGAGCTCCGTTTATCTTGCTGGCATTTCTGCAGCTTTGAAAGAGGACATCTTACATGAGCTGGGATATAATGAGGGCACATTACCATTTAGATACCTTGGTGTGCCACTAGCATCTAGGATGCTGTCTATTCTCCAATATTGGCAACTGGTGAAAAAGATTACTGTCAGAATAAATTGTTGGATATCAAAGTTGTTGTCATATTCAGGAAGATTGCAACTTATTAAATCAATGATCTTTGGAGTACAATCATATTGGGCACAAATATTCCTATTGCCAAAGAATGTGATGAAAATGATTGAAGCCACATGCAGGACATTCCTATGGACAGGCAAAGCAGATATTTCTAGAAAATCATTGGTGTCCTGGGAGAAGATATGTTTGCCACAAGCAACTGGGGGACTGAATGTTATTAATATATACAACTGGAATAAAGCAGCTGTAGCAAAACACCTATGGGCTATCACAAAGAAGAAAGACTGCCTCTTGATAGATTGCAATCCACATACACATCAGAGACAACTTATACCCCAGCTAGCAGAAGCACTTGGAGGCATTGAACTGGGTTCCATAGTTCATTTTAGATTATATGTTCTGTCCAATGTAGTGTCAATTCTGCAAACTTGTATAGTCAATTGAATGTGTATAGGATATAATTGGCATCAAATTTTGTATATTGATCAAATTGTTCTGATCAGTAGATGAGAGTAGAGTACTTAGTGTCATACATAGCAAAGGAATTAGTCAGTAATTCCGGGTTTGTACTGAAATTTTTTGGTTAAATAGAAAGTAAATATTACCAACAAAAAAAATATAACGTTCAAACTTTTGTAGACTTATGCGATAACTCCGTCAATTATTAAGATTATATGAAAATATATTATTTTAAAGTATAACGACTACAATAATAATAATAATAATAATAATGATAATAATAATAATAATAATAATAATAATTCCACTTTGGATAGCTTGACTGGATTTTATTTTATTAAAGATAAGCACCAAATACTCCTCTTTCATACAACGTATTTCAATTTTGAGATTTAAAAAGTTTTTAATCTTTAAAAAAAGAAGTGTTCCTTCCCTGAACTAGTGCAAAATAAATTAAATAATATATTAATTATATCAAAATAAAAAAGAAGAAAAAGAGATCACAGGGTGTATACGGTTGAAGTCGGGTCCAACTATATATGGTCGAAATCGGGCTCGACTTTATATTGTCAAAATCAAGATCGACTATTGCACGACAGGTCAGGTTTGGAATGCGTAGGGTTGAAGATCGACCCCGAGTTTCATCGAAGCGGAACACGAGGCCAGAATGTCCAACCCCGAGAACACCGAGCCCGTGATACGAAATCGATCCTGACTCCAAAAATGCCCGCGGGAAGATCACTGAACCTAAATAACGGAAAGCCAGAATATTCGTAATGAGACGAACATCGTGGCGAGAATCTCGGCATAAATCAATAGAACCGCTTAATTAGCAAATCGTGAGATTTTTTTACCTTATATGGAGTTGTACCAAATGTAGGATCCCCCTACTATATAAGGGGGAGGGGGGTTTAATTATTTATAAGGGCACTTTTTCCAATCATCGCTAAAGACAGCTATAGATTGTTCTCTTAAATCATTCATTTCATTGTCTTGTTCCAATTTCTATTATAATCAATCCTTGCCCAAGAAGGATCAACCAACGATCAACAGTGTCTAGCTTGGGTGGTTTGCATTCTTTTCATTTATTACTTAATTTTAACTTCAGTTGTATTCGTCATTTGTATCAAATTAGGCCACGTATCCTTACAATCACGTATAAATTCAATTGTTATCCGATTTTTAGGGTAAACACTTTGGCGCTCACCGTGGGGCTAAGGATAATAGTGGATACTTGATACAAATTTCCATAACACACATTGCTTCACACTTGCTCTTTGAAGTGTCTTTGTTTCCACGCTATAATACAGAAATGTCAAACTCTCAATCGGCAGCTCTGCAGGTTGATAACGAGTTCGATCCTCAAGGTGAAAATAATAACGTAACGCCCGGTGACGAAATTCCAATCGATGCTAATTCACATGTGGCGGTCGATGCAGATCAGCCTACTAACCCCTCAAATAGCGTTCATAGGGGAGTCCGATCAGTAACGCAAAATCCCCAAAACTTTGAAAGGGACGGGATCAGCCTCCGGATGATCTTCAAAATGTTACAAGCCCAACAGACGACGATAGATCAGTTTCCAAATCTCGAACAGGGTTGAGCCCGGCCCCTCCCGGAAAATTACCCGCAAGGATGGATCGGTCGTAGGAAGGTCGAATGAATGTGAATCGGGGGCAAACCCCAAAATTATGAAGATGCTCGAAGAACTGACTAAACGAATATAATCTGGGGAGAAGAAGATCGAGGCAAATGACAAGAAGGTGGAAACCTTCAACTCCAGGGTAGATCAAATCCCAGGGGCACCCCCGGTGTTAAAAGGCCTAGATTCCAAGAAGTTCGTGCAAAAACCTTTTCCACCGAGCGAGACTCTGAAACCGATCCCCAAAAAATTCCGTATGCCCGAAATCTCCAAATATAACGGAACAACCGACCTGAACGAGCATGTAACCACATATACATATGCTATCAAAGGGAACGACCTGGAAGATGATGAGATCGAATCCGTTCTGTTGAAAAATTTTGGGGAGACCCTGTCAAAAGGAGCCATGACATGGTATCACAACTTACCCCCTAAATTCTATTGACTCTTTTGCTATGCTTGAAGATTCTTTTGTGAAGGCACACGTAGGCGCCATCAAGGTCGAAACGCGAAAATCAGACCTTTTCAAAGTCAGGCAGAAGGATAACGAGATGCTCAGAGAGTTCGTGTCCCGGTTCTAAATGGAACGGATGGATCTGCCACCAGTCACTGACAATTGGGCTGTTCAAGCTTTCACTCAGGGACTCAATGTTCGAAGCTCAGCGGCTTCGCAGCAGCTGAAATAGAACTTAATAGAGTACCCGGCCGTCACATAGGCTGACATATATAACCGATACCAGTCAAAAATCAGAGTCGAAGACGATCAGCTCGGAGCCCCTTCAGGATCCATTTACCCCGTTAGAGCTTATGATAAAATCAGAAGGGATATATCGCGAACCGAGATCGAATAGAGATCCACATCAGCCATATCACGGGGACAGAAAAATCGGCGTATCCAGGAAAAACTCTCTAAGACATGAAAGGAGAAATGACTGAGGTAAGAGCAGCCGGGGGCTCATGACCAAAAGCAGCTTCAAAAGGCCCATCAGGCATAAAGAAGCACCACGGTTATCAGAGTACAACTTTAATGTCGATGTTGCCGCTATTGTATCGGCTACGATCGCATCAAAGATACTAAATGGCCTTGACCATTGCAATCCGATCCGGCCCAAAGGGATCCTAATCAAATATGTAAATATCACGGCACTCACGGTCATAAAACGGAAGATTGTCGGCAACTGAGAGAAGAAGTAGCCCGGCTACTCAGTAACGGACATTTTCGAGAATTCTTGAGCGACCGAGCAAAAAATCACTTCGGAAACAGGAACCCTGACAAACAGGCAGGCCAGGAAGAACCTCAACATGTGATCAACATGATTATCAGTAGAGTCGATATCGGCCGATGTTGAAACGTACCAAAATATCCATTACTTGGGAAAAGCGCACTCTGGGTTACACGCTAGAAGGAACTTTATCTTTTAACGACGAGGATGCAGAGGGAATTGTACAACCCCACAATGACGCACTGATAATATCTGTACTCATACATAAAGTTAGAGGCAAATGTGTGTTAATCGATCTAGGTAGCTCGGCCAATATAATTCGATCGTGGGTCGTGGAGCAACTCGGCCTGTTAGACCAGATCGTTCCTACAGTTCCTACAGTACTTAACGAGTTTAATATGGCATGTGAGACCACCAAGGGTGAGATAACGTTCCAATAAATACTATTGGAACCATTCGAGAAACAAAGTTCTGTGTGATCGGAGGGGACATGAGATACAATGCTCTGTTCGGGAGGCCATGGATCCATGACATGAGGGCGGTGCCTTCGACACTGCACCAGGCGTTGAAATTTACTATGCCCGATGGAGTTAAAACAGTTTACGGGGAGTAACCAGCCACGAAAGAAATGTTTGCGGTGGAAGAAGTGACGCTAACACTAACGATTCCAAACCAAGAGATCGAAAGCAAGACAAAATAGTAATCACAGATACCATCTTCGGCAAATATGGACAAACAAGTATATATCAAGGATGACGATTATGGATTCCCAGATCTTTTATCACCCCCGATAATTCCGATGCCACTAAATCGACTGTCGAGGAACTGGAACAAGTTACGTTGCGAGAAGATTTGCCCGAACGAAAGGTATACCTGGGCTCAGGGTTGAGCTCCGAGCTTAGGACAAAACTTATTTGATTCCTTACAACTAACGAAGACTGCTTCGCTTGGTCCCACCTTGATATAACAGGTATACCATCGGATATAACCACTCACAAGCTGAGCCTGGATCCGAAGTTCCATCCGGTCAAACAAAAAAGGAGGCCTCAATCCGAAGTCAAACATGCATTCATCAAGGATGAGGTAACTAAACTTCTAAAGATAGGGTATATTCGGGAGGTTAAATACCTGGATTGGTTGGATAACGTAGTGGTAGTCCCTAAGAAAGGGAATAAATTAAGAATGTGTGTAGATTATAAAGACTTGAATAAAGCATGTCCAAAAGACTCTTTTCCCTTACCCAACATCGACTGCATGATCGATGCTACTGCCGGCCACGAGACCCTTAGTTTTCTCGACGCATACTCCGTCTACAACCAAATACGAATGGACACAGGTGATCAGGAAAAAATTTCCTTCATCACTAAATATGGCACATACTGTTATAATGTAATGCCATTTGGGTTAAAAAATGCTGGCGCCACATACCAACACCTAGTAAATGGAATATTCGGGAAACAACTAGGAAAGATAATGGAGGTTTATATTGATGATATGTTAGTTAAGTCCCTGTGAGCAAAAGGACCATTTAAGCCATTTGCAGGAAACATTCAGTGTATTGAAGCAGTACAACATGAAGCTGAATCCGAAAAAGTGCGTGTTTGGGTGGGCTCGGGTAAATTCCTCGGATTCATGATCTCGAATCGGGGAATCGAGATCAACCCTGAAGAGATCAAGGCTATCGAGGATATCACGGTCGTAGATAATGTGAAACCCGTGCAAAAGTTGACCGGACCGATAGCCGCTCTAGGGCGATTTATTTCGAGGTCGTCCGATAAAAGCTACCGGTTCTTCGCTTTATTGAAAAAAAAGAACAACTTTTCATGGACTCCGGAATGCCAGCAGGCTTTGGAAGAACTCAAAAGGTATTTATCGAGCCCGCCGTTGCTTCATACACCGAAGGCGGACGAACGACTGTACCTTTACCTGGCAGTTTCAGAGATAGCGGTAAGCGGAGTCCTAGTTCGGAAAGAAAAAGGTACACAATTTCCAATTTATTATGTCAGCAGAACCTTAGGCAAAGCCGAGACAAGGTATGCTCACTTAGAAAAATTGGCACTCGCTTTGTTAAGCGCTTCTAGGAAACTGAAATCATATTTCCATTGTCATCCCATATGCATCGTAACAACTTACCCATTAAGAAATGTGATGCACAAGCCCGAGCTCTCGGGCCGATTGGCCAAATGGGTCATAGAAATAAGTGGGTAAGACATCGAATATCGACTTGGAATTGCCATTAAATCCTAGGTGTTGGCAGACTTTGTGGTCGATTTCACACCAACACTAGTTCAGGAATTTCTTCGGGAATATGGACCCTTTACACAGACGGTGCCTCAAACACTAGGGGATCCGGACTTGGCATCATATTGAAGCCACCAATAGGTAATATAATTAGATAATCTACTAAGACTGTGAAACTGACTAACAACAAGGTAGAATATAAAGGCATGATTGCAGGCCTAGAACTAGCCAGGAGCTTGGGAGCGGAAGTGATCGAAGCCAAATGCGACTCCCTTCTTGTGGTAAATCAAGTCAATGGAACGTTTGAGGTCAGAGAGGAACGGATGCAGGGATACTCAGACATACTGCAAGTGACATTGCATCGGTTCAAGCAATGGACCTTAAAACATATACCTCGGGATCAAAATAGCGAGGCCGACGCCCTCGCCAGCTTCAATCGATGAGTTCGACTCAAGAAAAGTCCTACAGCTCATGAGGTCAATAGTGGAAGAAGGCCAAGTTGAGATCAACTCGACGAGCCTAACTTGAGATTGGAGGAACAAATACGTAGAATATCTCAGCTCCGGTAAACTGCCCTCGGATCCAAAAGAGTCTAGGGCCATGCATACGAAGACGGCCCGATTCAGCTTGTTCGAAGACGAAACCTTGTTCAGAAGAACATTTGACGGCCCACACACGATATGTCTGGGACCGGGTGATACTGATTACATTTTAAGGAAAAACCAAGAAGGTACTTACGGGAACCGTTCAGGTGCCAAGTCATTAATTCAAAAAATTCCTCAAAGATCACAAGATCAAAAGGATCCTATCGACACCCTACCACCCCAGTGGGAATGGACAAGCCGAATCTACCAGCAGAACCATACTTCAGAACCTCAAAAAGAGGTTAACCATTTCCAAAGGGAGATGGAAGGAAATATTGCCCAAAGTCCTTTGGGCATATCGTACGACCGCGAAATCTAGCACCGGAGCCACCCCGTTCTCTTTGGTTTATGGCGCCGAAGCTTTGATACCGGTCGAGGTCGGGGAACCAAGTATCAGGTTCCAGTATGCAACAGAGGAATCGAACCACGAAGCCATGAGGCCGCCCTTGTTTGATTAGGTGCTCAAAAGTAAAGGGTCGAGAGGTATTATAACAGAAGGACCAACCTTTGATACTTCAATGTCGGGGACTTAATTCTAAGAAAGGTCATGCCAAACACACGGAGTCCAAATGAGGGAAAGATGGGACCAAACTGGGAAGGACCTTATTGTATCAATAAAATCACCGGAAAGGGATCCTACAAGCTCGGGACAGTAGATGGTAAACAACTATCAAACAACTGGAATATAAGTCACTTGAAGCGGTATTACTGCTAAGGTACGTGTCACGACCCAAAATCCCAACCTGGTCGTGATGGCGCCTCTCGTGGGGACAAGGCAAGCCAAACCAACCTAATTCTGTTCAACAGTTAAATTACAAAGTTTAAACAAGATTAGATTAACAATAAAATCGGTCGAAATACATACAAGTAGTACCATCCCTACTACAGCCCTCAGATCGGGGTGTCACAAAGTCATGAGCCACTAGAGAAGGCCTATTGATAACATAACTATTACAATATCTTAAGTACAAATGTTTGAGGAAGCAAAATCAACAAAAGAAAAGAGTTACGAGGCTGCGGACGCCAGCAGCTACCTCGTAATCTCTAAAGCTCCGGTCCAGTAGTAGTAATCAGTACCTCTGAGTGGGACCGCTAACGCCTGAATCTGCACACAAGGTGCAGGGAGTAAAGTGAGTACTTCCAACTCAGTGAGTAATAAAAGTAAATAAGAACTGAAGATAAGAAACACTAAATCATTAAACAATCCACGACGAAGCAGTAATTCAATTTACATTCCACACCAGTACGTGAAGTAAGCAGAACAATCACAACACCAAAAATGCAATGCAATGCTATGTCATGCAATGCAATGCAATGCTAGTCATGCTAGTCAATGCTAGTCATGACCTGTGGCGGACGTGCCACCCGTTCCTCTGGGTACCCGCGCTCGGTGGGTGGTTCCAGCGCAATATATATATATCGTGACGGCGTGTCACCCGATCCATGCATGTCTATGCCTCGTGACGGCGTGTCACCCGATCCATGCAATCTAATCCTCGTGACGGCGTGCCACCCGATCCATTTTAAAACATTTAAATCATTTGGAAACAGCGTATGTGTTTCAAACCAAGTTGATGAAATGATCTCATGCTACAACAATGGCGGTATGCCCAATAACACCCTTGTAGGGTCCACAAAACTGGCGATATGCCCAACATTGTAATACAACATACAACAACAATCACCCTTGAAGGGTTCATATGACCGGCGCGAAGCCCAAACATGGCAATTAGCCCACTCACAATGATATCAATTGAGTTTCAGTCAAGAACACAGTAAAAATTATCAACCAGGATGGACCAAGTCCCAATCCCCATACATAAACAAGCCCATTCTCATCACCGAGCATGTACCTCACCTCATTACAGTATTAAGAGGTACAATCCGGGGTTTTGAACCCTCAGGACATCATTTACAAGTACTACTCACCTCGAATTCGGCTAAATCCTTAGCCCGCGACGCTCTTGCCCTTTGTATTGGCCTTCTCGTGAGTCGAATCTATTCAATTTCACAATCATTATGTCAAATTAAGCTATGGGGTCAACACCCAAGCAAAAATAATCAGAATTACTATGAAATTCCCAATTCGGCAAAAACCCGGGCCCGGACCCGCTTCTCGAAATTCAGAAATTATTACTAAAACATGTTCCTTATCTCTTTACGAGTTCACCCATATAAGATTCGTCGTATTCCGACTTTGAATCGGCCTTAATCCCCAATTTTCATATTTTCTTGAAATTGAGAAGAACCCTAGGTTCTTCTCTTTCACAAATTCGTGAATTTATGGTGGGATTAAGCATAGAAATTACAATCTAAGAGGGATTTTAGGGCATAGAACACTTACCCGATGATTTTATTGTGATTCCCTCTCTATTTTCCTCAACTTCACTTTCAATCTTCTTCTTAAAAGCCTCCAATCGTTTTCAGCTAGTGCAACCCCCTTTTCTTGCAAGATTAATCACGTAATCTTGATTGCATGTAAGTTTGAGGGTTGGTTTAGAGTGATTCTCGTGGGTTTGTGGAAGTTCTCCTTTGTGGGTACTGAGTATTGTGTTTCAAAAGAGAGAAATGGACCCTAGGTCCTATTTAATTTGGGCAAAAGTCGGGCAAAAAGTCATGGGCAAGGTCAAATTTGCGACCCCTTAAGCAATTTCCTTTCTTTCTTTGACAAAGATTACTCTAACTTTTTCATACGGAGTCCGATTTGGACGATTCTTTTCGCTACGGCTCCGTAATTTCAAGACGGAGCTAATTCTTCAAACGAAATTGAATTTGGAGGTCGTTTGTTAATTTTAATATCAATTACACCAGAAAATCTGAGGTAAATGCTTTATAGAGCGGCGAATTTAGTCCCGTTGACCATTCAAAATTCACCCGAGACCCCCGGGACTTTATCCGAACATGCACACATGTTCTATAACCTCATTCAAACTTGTTCCAATCTTTGGAACACTAAGATGAACATCGATTTATTAGATTTGCATCGAAAGCAATCCTATGAACTTCAAGGATCCTCAATTCGATCCTTCGATCCGAACCCGACCAAACGATGTCCGAATGGTCTGAAAATTTGCACGCAAGTCCAAAATCACATAAGGAACCTACAGCAACTTTCGGAATTTCATTCCGACTTCCGGATCAAAATTCGACCTATCGACCGGAAACTGGAACTTCCTCGATTCAAATTTAGTGTTATTCGAGGTCTATCAAATATGTTCCGGTCACTCGTCTAAGTCATATATTCTATCCCGAAGCTAGTCGAGTCGTCGGATTTCAAATCCGAGCCTTCTAACTCAAAAGTCAATTTCGTAGTTGACTTTAACGACTTAAACTTCCTTAAATGAGACCATGTGTCTCATATCCTTTCAATTACTTCGAGTACATTTAACTCGACTTAATTTCACACAATATAAATAATGAAATAGCTCGGGGAAATAAAGTGATTCATCACAGTACGACCATGTTCTTTATTTTTATTCGCATTACGAACTAACATTTGCAGGTATCAAACAAGGGACCATACGAGATATTAGGTCTGAAAGCACGCGTTGCACTCTTTTTCCCTTAAGTTGGTTTTGTCCCAAAATGGGTCTTACAGCAAGGTTTTTAATGAGGCAACTAGTAAATCGTGCTAACTTAGATTCGAAGGACTATAGCAAATCGGTGACAACAGTATTCGATGCCTATCTTCAATCGACCTCGAATACCGGGGGGCCACTTTAGCTTGGAAAGATATTTTAGGATTGAAGAGTCGAAGATCAATAAGATTCAATGTAAGGGCCAAACGGTCAAATGAACCGTGCTCTAATGGATTGATCGAACCCTAACACATGTTGTACACATACATTACTATTATGTACAAGAATAAAGAGAAGTCTCTTGTATACAAACGTCCTGCTTCTGATCAAACGAGCCCGAGGGCCACTTTAACTTGAGTTCGAATAATTACTCTCTCACTTAGGGACTACCGTCCGAAAAAAAAATTTATTCGAGGGGATATAAGAACTATTAGGCAACCCCCATGCTTTAAAGGCTAAGGCCGTTTCGAGTTAACAGAACTCGAGGGGATATAAGACTTATTAGGCAACCCCCGAACTTTAAAGGCTAAGGTCGTTTCGAGTTAACAGAACTCGAGGGGACATAAGACCTATTAGGCAACCCCCGAACTAAAAGGCCAAAGCCATACCGGGTTAACGAAATCCGCAGGTGCAAAGCTTATTTGGCAATGCTCGAATCAAAAGGCTAAGGCTACTCTGAGTTGATATTACTCGAGGGCTAAGGCATTAGATCTCAGTAAAATCCAAATAAAAAAAAAAAGCAAAGAGAAAATTCAAAAGTTGTGAAAAGAAAGCTTTATATATATATATATATATATATCAAAAATCTCTTTTACAGAAATCGAGCAATCTCGATACACAATATTAAACACGGAAAGAGATAAAACTCGGTCAGGAGCGACTTACTAAGATCTAATATATTTGTAAGGGCACTTTTTCCAATCATCGATAAAGACAGCTATAGATTGTTCTCTTAAATCATTCATTTCATTGTCTTGTTCCAATTTCTATTATAATCAATCCTTGCACAAGAAGGATCAACCAACGATCAACAGTGTCTAGCTTGGGTAGTTTGCATTCTTTTCATTTATTACTTAATTTTAATTTCAGTTGTATTATTCGTCATTTGTATCAAATTAGACCACGTATTCTTACAACCACATATAAATTCAATTGTTATCCGATTTTTAGGATAAACATAGGGTAGTGATGATTAGAGTAAGGTAGGGGTGACAAAATCATGAGTTACAAAATGATGCAGGAGTTGGGAATTTGGGATTAATAGATTGCAGTTGCGAACATTATAAAAGGGTTGAGCAAAATTATGTAACAAAATCCCTATAAAATCAGTTCTAACAAGATAAAAAATACTAGTACTTTTTCAAAAGACACGATAATATGATGGAAAACATGATAATATTACTTTTAACTTTAAAGCTGGAGGTCATATATAAAATACTTTTTAAAATAGGTGGAGTGAAAGTGATAAATAGAACTTATAGGGGCTGGGGAAGTATATTTAGCCCAAAGAATAAATTGATCAAACAAAAAACGTTACCAAATTCTCCTCAGATCAGTCAGGTCAGTCCACCGACCCCGTCCTTTGACGGACTCATTTTTCTATTTCTCTCGTCAAAATCAAACCTATTGATTCCTTTTATTTTAGTCTTTTTTGATTAATTCCTATTCCGAAATCGCCCAAGTCTAAAGCCCCCCTCTTTGGTCCCATTCTTTGGGTTCCTTTTACCTATTCAAATCTTTCATATTTGGTCAAATATTCAAGTCCTCCTTCCCACGTTCTTGAACGTTTCATTAGTTCATAATTGGACTAAATAAACTTGAAGTTTGAAACGCGTGACATCAAACAAATTCAACACTTATATATATACCACCACCACCCCTATACCTACTTGAATCCCATCACAAACAAAAGAAAACCAAAAAAACAACCCAACTCACTATTTTCTTTTCAAGATTCTAGTAAAGTTTGAGTATATCATATTTGCAATTAAATGATGATTTCAACGTGGAGGAAAAGGAGAACAGAAAAAAGGGTGGCAAAGAGAGGATTAGTGGAGGATATTACAAACATGGAGTTGGTGATTCCTAGAAATTTCACATGTCCAATATCCTTAGACTTAATGAAAGATCCAGTGACCTTGTCAACAGGGATCACATACGATAGAGAGAATATTGAGAAATGGATTGAGGCTGGGAATCAAACTTGTCCCATCACAAATCAAACATTGAGAAATGGTGAACCAATTCCAAATGACAGCATAAGGAAAATGATCCAACAATGGTGTGTTGAGAACAAGGATCATGGAATTGAAAGAATTCCAACTCCAAGAATTCCTGTGACAGCGTCCGAGGTTGTTGAACTACTTGCAAAAATAAGCAAAGAGATGCATGACTTAGAGTTGTGCGGAGAATTAGTGTCCAAAGTGAAGAAGTTGGTGAATGAAAGTGAGAGAAACAAACGGTGTTTTGTTACCAATGGCACCGGAAAGGTCTTATCAGCTGCATTTGTTGCATTTTCACAGGAATTTAATATGAAAAATGCTTCAACCGGGGAAGTGATCTTGTCAACTTTGACGACTATATTGCCTCTGGATGGGGAGTCCAAGTCGAATCTTGGATCGATTTCATCCTTACGTTGCATGGTGTGGTTCTTGAAGAATGGGAGTTTATCAAGCAGGAGAAATGCAGTTTTTGTGCTAAAAGATATCTTGAAAATGGAGGAACAAGACAAGGTTGAAATCTTGTTAGGAATGGAAGGAGCTTTAGAAGGCTTAGTGAAACTTGTGAAAGAGCCAATATGTCCTACTACTACAAAAGCTTCTTTATTAGCAATCTACCACATGGTTAATTCATCACATTTGTCGTCGTCTTTCGCCAACAAGAAGGCTCAATCAAGATTTGTTGATCTGGGGTTAGTTGAATTGCTGCTAGAGATGCTTGTTGATTGTGAGAAGAGAATATGTGAAAAGGCATTAGGTGTGTTGGATGGAATTTGCAGCTCTATAGAAGGAAGAAAAAGGGCTTACAGTTATGCTCTAACTGTGCCTGTTTTGGTCAAGAAATTGCTGAGAGTTTCAGATTTGGCAACTGAGTTTTCAGTTTCAATTCTATGGAAGATTGGGAAGAATGAGAAGAGGGAAAATGGAGGTGATGTTCTTGTTGAAGCTCTAAAAGTTGGTGCTTTTCAGAAGCTTTTGCTGCTGCTACAAGTTGGTTGTAGTGAAACAACAAAAGAGAAGGCTAGTGAGTTGCTGAAGTTGTTGAATGTGCATAGGGACAGAGCAGAGTGTGTTGATTCTTTGGACTTCAAGAGTCTCAAAAGACCATTCTGAACCTTGGCTTAGACTGTGTTTAGATACATGTTTCATTTTTACTGTATAAAGGTACACAAAAAAACAACAAAGGAGGGAAGTTGTTCAGAATACACTTCTGATTATCATTATATAGATACATATGCAGATGAATTAAGATGCAATATGAATTTATACATTAAATGTTTGTATGGAGGTGCCTTCTCTCCAAGTCTATTTCTGTTTGCCATATATTTGATGTGAGGGTTTGTGCTTCTGAAATAATAGTGATAACAAAGAAATAAGCCCAACTTGACATAATTCATTTGTCTTTTCTCGTATACCCATTTCTCCCGAGAAGGAAATTAAGAGAAAGATAAAAGAATATCGAAGAGGACACAAATTTGGTCTCTTTGGTTTTCCAACTTAACATTGAGCAATGTTAAAAAGTTACTCTTTCGGTTTCAATTTATATGACATATCTTTCTTATTAATTCGTTCCAAAAAAATATATATTTTTATATTTAAAAATAATTTAACTTTAAATTTTCCATTTATCTTAAATGATGAGCTTTTTTATAGCCATACAAATGTCATAACCTCACAAATCTATTACATCTCTTAAGTTTTTAGAATCACAAATTTTAAAATATTTTTTTTGAACTCCGTATCGAATCAAACTACTTTATATAGATTGAAGGGAGTACTTGTAATGGAAAGTGTTTAATTTGCACGTAATATTCCTATTACTAGGGGTGTCGATGGATCTTTAAAAACTGACTAAACCGACCGAACTGATTATTAAGTTTATTTTAATAAAAGTGTAGGTTCTTAAATAAACTTATAATCGTACCAAATAATATGGTAAGTTTTCAATTTTATAAAAATAAACTGGAAAAATACCGAACCGTACCGAATAAATTTATATCTAAAAAATATATTTTATATTCATTAAGTTTTTTTTCTTGGGTCTTGGGATTATGAAAATGGCTACAAGAGGCCAAATAATCCCAACTTCTAATATTGAAACTAAATTAGTTCTAACATCTTGAGTAGCAAGTCACTAGGTATTCCAGCGATCTTCAGTAGCAACCCCTAAGGTATTGGATATCTTTCCTCTCGTATAATTTAGATTTCTCTTGTTGGATACTAATCTTTTAATAAGCTCTATTCTTGAGTCCCAACTCGATTAGTATTTTTTCACTCGTATGATTTATAGTATCTCTATTCTGGACATCTTTTATGTTCCTTTGATCGATACTTTTCAAATAGTAAAAATGTCTAGAGATTTTTGCCAAAGTCCTATGCAACTATACATTATCGAATTCTAACTTCGACTATTGACTCTTGCATGATATTTTTAAAAAATATCGAAAAATTAACCGAATCGTACAGATACCGAAGAGAAACCGAGATGATTAGGACGATTTTGAAAAGACTAATTTTAATTATACAAAATGAAATAAGCGAAAATTTGATATGATACAAATTTCATAAAATAACATGTTAGAACCGACCATTGACACCCTACATATTACATACTACATGCCAGCATGTGAATTGCTAAGAGATTAGGGACTTGGCAGAAAAAAAAAAAAAAGAAAGAAAAGAAATGAGGTAATCGATAAAAGGGAAATAAGGATGATAAATATGAGTCTTGGGTCAAATTTCTGAACCTAGAGCCTAATAGGAATTGAACTAGCTGCAAAGCTCCAAGGTAATAAAGGTTTGATTATCTAGAAATTTCAACAAGAATCTCTGTTCCCCAGAAGGGACCAAATCAATTAAATTAAAATTAAAGGTGATGGCTTGTCCTAGTTGACGCATTTTGCTGACTCTTTTTTTTTCTTCTTTTCTAAATTTCGGAATTGGGATCAATAAGACAATTCAATTTGCATGTCTTTCTTGTCCAGAAAACAAATATCTAATACATTCTCATTTCTGCTGCAGATGCAATTTGTCATAATGTTTCTAATTGTCAATTGTAATTTATTACTATCAGGTTCAATGTCCACAAAATGTATGTCTAGTCTTGCCAAGACTGTTTTTTCTTTTCCTTTTGCCTTTGGTAAGAAAACTAACAATGCATTTAACATTAATAATGTTCCTGATTACAACATCTGCTTACAACAAATGCTCCACTTTGCGTTCATACAAGTCAAGATCGGTGTCATTCACGGAAAAAAAGCTTAGTCGCCTGGTATTTGCATCTACCACTTAATTAATGCAAACATAACTATTTTTCAATTAATCATGGTTAAATAATTTTTTACTTTAATTTGTGGCTCTTAAAGTTAAATTTCTTGATTTTGGTGTAAATATTAGAGCCAGTAAGTATTTTCCACGTTTGGAAGTTTGAAGAATTCTGGTATGTTAATTTCAGCATCGAGATACGGTAATTAACAAGAATAAAATAGTGACAACGACACCAAGATTTTTACGTGGAAAATCCTTTTGAATAAGGAAAAAAACCACGGCCTCGAGACGAGCAACTGATATCACTATAGCAAGGAATTTTATACTTTGTAGGTCCGAGTAAAATACTTCAAAGACTACTACAACACTAAAAAGAAATAACTCTCTTTTGATATTTCAGCTCACTACAATATCGCTCGCTCTCTATTTTTCTCACAGACTATATTCTTATACCCTGTTTGTGAAACCTCACTCTTTCTTTCTCTCTTTGTTGGTGTATAGAGATGAGAGCCGAAACTCTCCTTTTATAGGCGGAGCCTCACTCTCTCACGCCTACTATATTTGACATTTTCCTCTCGCACCTACTATTTTTCCTCCTTTTTTCTTTGTCCATTTATGGGGATGGACTCCACAAATCTCCCTTTTTCTTTGTTTCATTTATGGGGATGGACCACACAATTTCTACGACCTTCAGTATTCTTTTTTGGCATATAAAGCCATCAAGCTAATTTGAATTTATTCATGGTATCAAATGAATTTGAAATTCCTAAAAAAAATATATTTGTTTTATAGCTCAGTTGATCTTTAGAGTTCATCTACTTTCTTTGTTCTTTCAGTTTGTTCTATTTAAACCCTGCAGAATTTGAAATTTCATAATGCTAACATGAAAACAGATAACTCATTTTAGATCATTGAATTTTAACCTGAATGAATATCCAAATGCATTGCTAGCTAGGCATGTCAAATCCTTCATTTGAGATATTCTTTGGCATAACAAAATCCACTGTCTAGGATTAATTCTCTGCATTCGAAATGACTTGTTCTCCACTTCTACACCTAGCTAGGACTTAAAAAAGAGTAGCAAATCTGTATCATCATTCACGTGAAATTTAAAAGTACAAGAGGGGGTGAATTGTAACAGATTTAAAAATTTTAGTTGATTATGTAGAAATTTAATAGGCTAGACTTTACACAGTGATAGATCGCAGTAGAAATAAACTGAGGAGACAGAAAGGTAAGGAAGACACAATAATTTTTATACTGGTTCAGTTCCGGTGTGGTACCTACGTCCAGTACCCTTTGGCCACAAGGGTTCTCTTAGATCTTTTAGTAAGTGTTTACAACAGTGATGGTTTTAGTACGTTCACCACCAACAATATACAACAACAATGATTCTTTCTAATGTTCACACAACTCTAGTATTGTTTTCTAACTCTTCCTATCTTTTATGACACTTGTAGACTCAAGAATACAGTGTTTGTACTAAGAACTAGAAAGGCGTAGAAACAGATGATGAAGTTGTGTGCCTTTGGATGTTCTTCTACTTCTTCCTTTATAGCTCGATCAGTCTTCTGGGATTATTAGATAGTAATTATTGAAGACCTTTCCTTGTAAGGCATAGACATCTAAGAGTGAAACCCAAGGGTAGCTTCATGAATCTAGCTTGAAAGGGTAGCTAGATTCATCTTTAATCTTAACAAATTGCTTACTCTATTTCTCCTTGATTTGAGCTTCCGCAGATTGTTCTAGATTTGGTCTCTAGCCGTGATTAGTTCTCTTCCCATTCGTGCGCGCCTGAGGATGTTTATTAAGGCTGACTGATTGACTTTCCTGCTTTGTTCTTTGATTGGTTGATTCATTTTCCATGTAAGGCAAAGTTCAAAATAAATAGCCGTTGAGTATAATCTTCTTTCCTTTCATCAATGTCGTTGCTTTCCAGATCTGCACACAATGAGATGCCATTAGTCAAGGGTTCTTTAGATTATCGACCATTATTAAAATTCTAGACTTAACAATCTCCCCTTTTTTTATGATACCAATAATCTAAAAAGAGTTCGATTAATTTATGGGTACTTCCCTTTTAGGAGTGTACTCCCCTCGTCTTGGAGCTCTTCCTTGTTTGTTTCTCCTCCAGTCTTTGTACTCTTTTTCTTCTCCCCCTTTGATTTCAATCAAAAAAGAGCAAGAAGAACAATAGCTAATAGTACTAGTTAAGCAGGCAAAAATTATTTACAACTAGCATAGTCAACTGACATGCTCATCTAGACACCAACCAAAAGAAACAGTTTTAACATTCACCACATAAAATAAAAAATAAAAAAGATTGTCTAAGCATCCCAGACACTAATTCCTTCCATGAAAATACTTCAGGGTGTTGATCAATTTGGTGCAAAATCTATCATAGGAGGCATTAATATCTTTGGTGACTTTGTCAGCTTCTCAGTTACATCATGCATAACCCTGGTTCCTTGCCTCCTTGTGGCTTGGAGAGTGATCCTTATCCTAGCCACATCTGCTCCAGTTTCCTTGGTTACTGCCCTGATCTTGTCCACCTGGTCCTGCATAGAGGTTAGTAATTCCTTAATACCTGCAATGTTCTGTTGCATTAGCAGCAGCTTATCTGAGGAACAAGATTTGCTGGCTTCAGATTTAATTCCTCCAGTGCTCTGATGAGGGATGAACTCAGGCTTTGTTTTTTTTAAGCCATGCTGCCTCAATCAAGGTATATCCCATCATGGCAAAAGCAGTCTTGTCATATGTGTTGGAGATGGTTTTAGGAGCATAGAGGGACAGATCCATTTTCATAACTTTCAAGATATGAGAGATTAGTAAACCATAGGGCAAATTGTTCGTAGAAGATGAGACATCCCTGATACTTTCAAGCATGTACTGACGTACCCATGCAAACTAATTGATGACCTTCTCATTTACCAAACAGTACAAAACAAACACACCTGAGAGACAAAGTACTGAGAGAACCAATACAGGTAGCAAAGTGGTAGCAATAATGTGGGGTAGTACGCAGTGCTCAAATTTCAAACTTTTTGGATCAATATCAGGGGAGTTTCAGACAACATACTTTTGGCTTCCTCAAATGACACTTCAAAATTATCTGTCCATGAGTGTTGCACAAGAAAAAACTATACCCAACAAATTTTGTTGTGAAGATTTTCTCAAACTGATAAGAGTCAAGAATAATACGAGTTCCTAAAACCATGGATTCTAGGTCATCTTTATCATTCACAAACAGATTTGCATAAAACATAAGCACAGGTTCTTCATAAACAGTATCACCAACAGTAGCAAATAGAGAGACAAGTTTCAGAGTTTCGAACACAGAGATAACATCACAGTGAGAGTTTTGCATAGATTTTAAACTTACAGTACGGCCAAAAGCAATCGACTTTCCTTTGAAAGCAACAAACCTAGCCTTCTCTTCAGGGCCATAGAAGTTCAGCTTGTCTTCAGGGCCAAACTCTACACTTTCAGTTTTCCTCCTTTTCTAAGAAGATTTTTTAGGGATGGACTCCGTTGGACGCTTTCCCGCCCTCTTTTGAGAGATGAGAGTGTCTTCTTGAGAATCACTGGAATCATCCTCGGTCAATAGATGGTATGTGCTTTCAGAGGATTCTACATCACCAGGATCATCTTTGGTTTTTTTGAAGCGATGGCTTCTTCTGGGTATAGAGGAGGAAGGAGAGGGTTTGGTTTTGGCCATGAGTAAAAGAGAACAGAGAGAAAGAGATAGAGTTTTTTTTGAGAGAATGAGAGATATGATAGAGGGTAAAGGGTTAAAAAGGGTTTGAATGGATGCCTCGATTCTCGGAGAGACGTGTGAAGGGCAACTGAAAAATTGCTGTCAGTTCACAATTAATGTATGTGCAGACTAATCAAATACTAAAAGAGTTTTTGGGCAAAACTTACGAAGAATATATATGGACAAAAAATTAAACTTAGACAATTATAGAAAACACTAAGTACAGTTATACGGAATTGTACAAATACCAATTTTGTTATGAAGGAAACAAAATCTTTTTTGGCTTTTGTATTGGACATGCCAAAATTTTTAATGAGCTCTTTTGTATATTTTGTTTAACTATGAAATTCCCTTTTTGTACTTGCTTGATTTGAAGCCCGAGGAAGAAAGTTAATTCCCCCATCATACTCATTTCAAATTCCCCTTTCATGATGTTTGAAAAGTCCTTGCATAAAACAGGGTTAGTGTTGCTAAAAATAATATCATCTACGTAGATTTGTACAATTAAATTACCTTGAGACAATCATTTGATAAAAATAGTAGTATCAATATTACCTCTTTCAAACCCATGTTCGACTAAGAATGAGCTCAGCTTTTCGCACTAAGCTCTAGGAGCTTGCTTTAGACCGTACAGTGTTTTGGACAATTTGTAGATATGATTTGGAAAGGATTCATTTACTAATCCTGGAGGTTGCTTAACAAATACTTCCTCAGAGATGAACCCATTTAAAAAAGCACTTTTCACATCCATCTGAAATAGTCTAAAATATTTGTGAGCAGCATAGGCTAATAGGATATGAATAGATTCTAACCTGGCGACAGGGCCGAAGGTCTCCTCATAATCAATTCCTTCTTGCTGTGAATAGCCTTGTGCGACCAGTCTAGCTTTATTTCATACGATTTGTTTAGATTCATTCAACTTATTTCTGTACACCCATTTTGTTTCAACAATGGATGCATTTGGTGGTTTTGGAATGAGTTCCCATACCTTGTTTTTCTCAAATTTATCAAGCTCTTCCTTCATTGTAGTTATCCAGCTTTTGTCCTTAAGTGCCTCATCCACCTTTTTTGGTTCGAACTGGGATACGAGAGCAATATTTGATGTCTGCTTTAGTGATCTTCTAGTTTTCTTTCCTTCCTGAGGGTCTCCAATGATGTACTTATGTGGATATCCAGGCACACTTTTCCATGCATTTGGAACAACTGATACTGGCTCCTTTTCAATAGGATTTGTCTGAACAGTTTTAGAAGGTTCCTGATTGTCTATAGGACTGTTAGTCGACTGATCTTGCTGATCAGTCACCTCATCATGAGTGTTTTCACCTTTATTGATAGACTTTGGAACTATGAAAATTTTCTCATCTTTAGGAAGTTTTTCATTCCTTAAGCGAGGGTTAATGTCCACAAAAACAACATGTATAGATTCTTCAATAGAAAGAGTACGCTTATTAAAAACTCTATACGCTCTACGAGAGGGAGAGTATCCGAGAAAAATACCTTCATCGCTTTTGGGATTAAAATTACCAAGATTATCTTTTCCATTGTTGTGTATGAAGCATTTGCAACCAAAAGGATGAAAAAAACTTATGTTGGGTCTTTTTCCTCTCCATAGTTCATATGGAGTCTTCTTTAGAATAGGTCGAATTAAGCATCTGTTGATGATGTGACATGCTGTGCTTACAACTTCTGCCTAGAAGTGGTGTGAAAGTGTGTTTTCCACGATCATAGTTCTTTCCATGTCTTGCAAGATTCTATAATTGCGTTCTACCACTCCATTTTGTTACAGTGATCTTGGAGATGAAAAATTGTGAGAGCTTCCTTGATCATTGCAGAAGTTCTCAAATGCCTTGCTTTCAAATTCTCCTCCATGATCACTTCTTATGGAAGATATGTAGTACCCTTTTCCCGCTGCACCTTCTTGCAAAAGACTTCAAAGTTCCTTAATGACTCATCTTTATGACTTAGAAAAATAACCCACGTAAATCGAGAAAAATTATCTACTATAACAAAGGCATATTTTCTACCACCTATGGTAGCAGTTCTAGTTGGACCAAAAAGGTCCATATGAAGGAGTTGAAGAGGTTTTGTGGTAGAAACAATGTTTTTAACTTTAAAAGAGGACCTGGTTCATTTTCCTAGTTGACATGCATCACAAATTTGATCTTTTGAAAAATCTAATTTTGGAGGACCGATGACAAGATCATTTTTGGAAAGTTTATGAATAGTATGCATGATAGCATGACCAAGTTTTCTATGCCCATACCCAAGGATCATCAATCATAGAGGCAAGGAAAATTTGAGTGCCAAGACTATCTATGTTACTGATGGTATATACATTCCCGTCTCTATTTCCAGAAAGAATAACTTTACCTGATTCATCTTCAATAAACTAACCATATTTTTTAAAACGAACATCATAGTCATTGTCACATAGTTGACTGATACTGAGAAGGTTGTAGCCAAGTTCATCAACCAGGTACACTTCGTCTACATCACATGTTTAGCTGAGGGGAACTCTTCCAACTCCAATTACATTTCCTTTTGATTTGTCTCCAAATGTGATTGTTCCTCCATCTAGTTTGGTAACAGTTTTGAAGAGTTGTTTGTCACCAGTCATATGGCTAGAACACTTGCTATCAATGTACCATTTCCCTTTTCGATTCTTCTTACGGTGTTCCTGTAAAAAAGAAAAATTACTTGTTTTTAGGTACCCAAGCCTGCTTGGGTCCTAAATGGTTAGTGCTCTGAGTATTAGCTTAACTAGAGGGCTTGGATCGCCAAACCCATCTCCTGTTGTTCTTGAACCTGCAATGATTAGAGATATGACCCAGTTTTCTGCAATAAAAACAGGAGGGAATTTTCTGAGATTTTTTTTCCTATGATTTTAAGCCTGCAGTGGTTATTGTTGTAACCATTTTTGCCATAATAAGTACACGCAGAGAGATTTCTAGTTCTAGTCAAAGAATTATGAGAAGCAAATTGATTTGATCTAACTGAACTATGACTGGTTGATTTTCACAATCCATTTAATTGAAGTTGAAGTTCACTAATTTCATCTTGAAGCATATCTCTCAATCTCACACACTTCCAACTTCAGAGCCCAGTCTTTCTTTTCTCTTTGGATTTTTCGAAGTTCATTCCAAACTTTCTCAATATCTGCAAGAGCAATATCAATAAATTCTTAGAGTTCATAACAGTTAGGACATGCAGGAAGACGTACCTCACTTGTTTCTTCGTCTGCCATGAGGCCAAGTTCACCTGACTCTTCATTGCTATCTTCTTTGATGGCCATTAAGCACACGTTGGCAATTTCCTCATGACCAGATTCTTCTTCATCATGCCAAGATCCAAAGGATTTCTTCTTTTGAAAGTTCCTATTTTGTTTCTTTTTCAGTTCAGGGAATTCGGCTTGAATGTGTTCATGTTTTCCACATTTGTAGCATCGTCCATCATTTTTGTCATTTTCATTGTTCATCTTTCCTTTTCTGAAATTTGATTTGCCTCTTCTACTATTTCTGTTTTTCCTCATCATACTTGTTACAACTTTGGAGAGCATAACTATATTCTCATCTTATTCTCCTCCTCCTTCTTCTTTATTTTCTAATTCAACCACAGTTGCTTTGAATGCAAGTGTCTTTTTTTTTTTCTTGTTGAATTTGCTTGTCTAAGTGTGTTTTCTCAAACGCAATTAGATCATCCCTGAGTTTATCATAGGACAATTTGTCAAGATCCTGACATTCCAAAATAATGAATTTGGGTTGCCAAATTGTGGGAAGACTTCTCAGAATTTTTCTGACTTGTTCTCCACTTTTGATTGGTCCATCAAAGAATTTAAGTCTCTAAGGATTTTGCTGAACCTAGAAAATATTTCCTCCACTGATTCTCCATCCTTCATTTGAAACAATTCATAGTCTCGAACTAGGAGATTGATCCTTGTCTCTTTCACTTTGTTGGTTCCTTCATATGTAGCCTCTAACTTATCCCACATTTTCTTTGCAGTTTCACAGCTTGATATCTTTTCGTATTCTTCTGCGCTGATAGTACTGTACAACAGAGTTTTTGCCTCAGCATTCACTTGAATAACGACTGATTGTTCTTCAGTGTAATCATCAAAATCAAGATGATCAGATGATACTATAACTTGACCATTTTGATCCTTCTTTCGCTGAATTGAAAGATTTTCCTTTTTGATCACACGCCAAACCTTAATGTCATATGACATAGTGTAGGTCTCCTGCGCACTTTCCAATGAGAGAAGTGTTGGCCATTTAAGTAAGGGGGTTGTACCTGAGAGTTCCTTCTTGAAATAGTGCTCTAACGACTGTGTTTGATGCCATGATCTTTTCCTCATTTGCTGTTAAGCAATGTTTGTGAGTCCTGCTCTGGTACCAATTGAAAGTACGGGGGAGGGGGGGGGGGG
>MCJB01017334.1:15668-33288 GCA_002018475.1 Nicotiana obtusifolia | reverse complement strand
GGGGGGGGGGGGGGGGAGAGGTTTGAATTATAACAGATTTAAAATTCTTAGTTGACTATGTAGGAATTTAGTCAGCTAGACTTTACAAAGTGATAGATCGCAGTAGAAATAAACTGAGGAGACAAAAAGCTAAAGAAGACACGGCAAATTTTATACTGGTTCAGTATCGGTGTGGTACCTATGTCCAGTTCTTTGGGTCACAAGGGTTCTCTTAGATCTTTTAGTAAGTGTTTACAACAGTGATGGTTTTAGTACGTTCACCACCAACGATATACAACAACAGTGATTCTTTCTAATGTTGACACAACTCTCATTTTGTTTTCTAACTCTTCCTATCTTTTGTGATACTTGTAGACTCAAGAACATAGTGTTTGTACTAAGAACTAGAAAGGCGTAGAAACAGATGATGTAGTTGCGTGCCTTTTGGATGTTCTTCTACTTATTTCTTTATAGCTCGATGAATCTTCTGTTTCCCTGTCTTCTGGGATTGTATGGCAGTAATTATTGGAGATCTTTCCTTGTGAGGCATAGACATCTGAGAATGAGACCCAAGGGTAGCCTTATGAATCAAGCTTGAAAGGGTAGCTAGATTCATCCTTAATCTTGACAACTTGCTTCCTTCATTTCTCCTTGATTTGAGCTTCCGCAGATTGTTTGAGATTTGGTCTCTAGCCGTGATTAGTTCTCTTCCCATTCTTGCGCGCTTGAGGATCTTTGACAGGGCTGACTGATTGACTTTCCTTCTTTATTCTTTGATTGATTGATTCATTTTCCATGTAAGGCAAAGTTCAAAATACATAGCCGTTGAGTATGATCTTCTTTCTTTTTATCAATATCGTTGCTTTCCAAATCTGCACAGAATGAGATGCCATTAGTCAAGGCTTCTTTAGATTTTTGACCATTATTTAAATTCTAGACTTAATAGAATTAATATAAAGTGCCAAATTAAATATTGAAAAAGTGAAGCTGAAAGAAAATATGAAAAAGGAATACCACGTTTAGATTCCTTTTTTTTTCCTTGTGAAACACGAAAGACCTTCTGCATTTGGTAGAACTTAGAAGATAACTTATTACATAGATGGTGTTTGCAATAAATATTTTTAGAAAAATAAAAAGACAATCACAAACAAAAATAAAGAAAAAGGATTTTATTGATAAATATTGCGGGTTACAACTCTGTTTATCCCTTAATTCTTCCCTCCGATTTGTTCTACATGATTTGAGGGCCTTTGCAGCGTATTTCTCGAAAGTAGGACTTTGAGCAAGACATATTTTACATTTTTTTGGTGTCTTAAAGAATACTCCAAGAGTTTCATGGAATTTCAGAGATCTCTTATTTGATCTCTTTGTGCATATTCCAAGAGTTTACGAAATTGCTGAGATCGTCCCACTTGAATATCTTTCTTGTATGACATATAGCCCATCCCATTTTGAAGTAAACTTCCTTACAGGTTTATGGAAAGTAATAATGGGTCTTCGTATGGCAAGGACTTGATCTCCTTCTTGAAAGAATCTCCGTAACGACCCGATCGGACGTTTTGAGCTCTAGCGCGTCGTTCGGCAATTTGATGCCTTGAGTAGCTTCACTTCAGGTATTATGACTTGTGTGTGTGGTTGGAATTGAATTTCGAAAAGTTTATAGTTGATTCAGATGGAAAATTCTAATTTAGGAAGCTTTAAGTTGGAAGAATTGACCAAGGTTTGACTTATGAGTAAATGACTCGGAATCGAGATTTGAAGGTTCTAATAGGTTCATATGATGATTTCGGACTTGGCGTATGTTCGGATTGAGTATCGGGTCGCCCGGGTGTAAGGCCCCGTACAATTTTGCCAAAGAATTTAAGGTTTCGTGGTTCCGAGGAAGGCCTATGTGTTTGAGGACTGTAGAAATTCTTCGCGGTGAGCAAACTCGTCGCGGTACAGGCTTTTTGGGTTGAAGAATGCACTAAGGAGTAGATGGAACTTTTTTAGCAGAAGAAGGCAATTTTGCGGTCTGTTTCGCGATCGCAGAACTGTTTTGCGGGCCACATAATCATCGCGGAGTTGAGCAGAAAAATGATTGAATTTTGAAGGTCGTTTTGTGGTCCATTCTGCGATCACATATCCATTTCACGGTCCGCGTTTTCCGTCACATATTTGGCATGAAGAGTTTTGTTGGGTCATTCTGCAGTCCATTCTACGGCCGCATAAGTGGTCTGCGAATCGTCGATCTGTCGCAGACTGGTCCTGACCATCCCAGTTCTTGGCATCATTTTCGCGGTCCATTTTTCGGGCCGCATATCTGTTATGCGGTCCATTCTGCGACTGCAGATCCGAGTTTAGAGGGTCCATTTTTTCTATTTTATAACCCGACCCCATTTTAATAAATAGCCTTTGGGGCTTATTTTGGAACGATTGTCTAATGATTTTAGAGAGAGGTAAGAGCATTTTAGTGAGAGAAGGAGAAAACCTAGCATTCTAATCATCCAATCTTGCACCAACCTTCAAGAATCAAGGAAGCCACTCACTAGACCACCACCTATCCGAGTAAGTTCCTATCCAGTACCACCCATGCAAGTTATTTTAGGGTCTAAGTATATTGTGGGGGTTGGAAATAGGCCATGCATGTGACAATAGGTTGTAATATGTGGGAGGAAGGGAGGAAGGGATTACCATTGTAGAGCTTTATAGTCTATTTTGCATACTAGGTGTTTGACAAAATTCCTAAGAGCGTTACACCATGAGAATCCTTCTAATTATTATCCGATTTTCGCTATCTTCCTATAGATTGTTATTGCTATAAGTGTTGGGCTTTGTAGTAACTTAAGAAAAGCTCGAACAAGGTATGTTGGCTAAACTACTTTCTTAGAATTGAATTCCATGATGTTCCCGTGAGTTTCAAGTATGGTTGGCTCAAGTTCCTTATTCCCATGTTCCGAGTTGTTCCCAATAAATTCGATTATCCCGAGTAAGCAAAGTGCCGAGAATTATGTATTCAAAATGTGTTCCGAATGTTCTTATCACATTATGTTATCCTTCAGGAATGTGTTCAAGAATGGTATGTGTATTATAATGTTATGACTTTGAGTCATGTTTCAAATGAAAGTCCATTATGCTTAACTTGGAAAGAATACTCCATGCGTCTAAAACTTCAATTGCTTATATGTGTACCTAAAGTCTTGATTAGAAATGCCTTGTTGTTGATAATCTATAAGGATGCTTGAAAGTGAAAGAAGTGAGTTGGAGATATAAAGCGTGGCCGATGTGCCAAGAATGAAAATTATACATGTGGTCGATGGTGCCAATGAAATGAAATGATGTAAGAAAGGTTATGAAATGAGCATTGATTCAACTGTTCCAAATTGACTTCAAAAATAGTTTTGCCTAAAAGCTTATGTACCCAAGTCATGCCCAAATGTGGTTGTCTTAACTAATAATATGCTTTGTAAGTATTTCCAATGTGTTTTGAGCTCTTATATCTTCATGAGTTGAAATTGTGTATTGCCCTTTTTTGGGAAAAGTATTTCAAGAACAAATGATGTGTTACATGTTTATAATTTTTACTTGTGCTTTGATTGCCAATCATTTTACTTCATTTGTTGGAAAGAAATCCATTGTGTTTAAAGTCTTCATTACTAATAAACCTAAAGTTGTGGTTTCTGGAATATTCTATTTGTTGATATTTATGATGATGATCCATGAAAGTAAAGAAATGAAGGTGTTGAGTATGAGATACAACCATCGTACCATGAATGAAAAATCACAAGTATGGCCAAGAGAGCCAAGGAAATAATGATGTTGTGAATGGTTGAAGTACTAACAAGATATATGTATAGGGTGAAAGGTTAATAGGTGAATATTAAACTATATTTGTACTTTTGTTTCCCTTGTGTGCAAAACAAAAAAATATATTTGGGAGTATCATTAGCAAACCGAGGAAGGGTGGGTCATAAGGCCCACACCCGAAACTATATGTACCGGTGTAGGGGTGGATTGTGATTATTCCCCTTATTTGGGATGAGATTGAAATATTGATGTGATTGTGATTATTCCACTTAATTGGGATGAGATTGATATTAGCTGTGAATTGGAAAGTCCACCCACACGGCATATGAGGGAATGCGGCCTAGCCGATCGGGTGAAGATCGGACGCCATGTTGCGCACATGGTGGTACTACTCTTGGTAACACCTTTTTTTCGCATCACATGTCAAACCACATTGTTCGTGGGGAGATGGCCTAGCCGATCGGGCGTGATCGGACTCCGTGCTAAAAACATGATGGTATATCGGTGCTAATGATCTCCCAACCAAATATATATATTATTTTCGTATTTTGAAAATTGTTATGCTTTAACTGGGCATTTGGATATTACTGATGGTGATTTGTTGTTTCTATGGTTTTTCCCTCTCTTATGTTGGCATTCTATTTTGAAAGAGGGCATGCAGCTTTACATACTAGTACTATTCCATATGTACTGACATCCCTTTTGCCGGGGGCGCTGCATCTTCAATGGATGCAGGTAGTTCGTCAGTGGGCTGTTTTGATCCACGTTAGCAGTTACTCTCTATTCAGCAGATTTTGGTGAGCCCTACTCTATTCCAGGCTTCATATCATTTGACGTAATACTTTATGTTTTGAGGTATAGCTGTGGCCTTGTCGCTGACACTTCCATACTAATCTTCTGTTGTACTTAGAGGCTCCGTAGACAGGTTGTGGGTGGTGTCTGATGTTGGGAATTAAACTAGTAAGTATTGGTATTTGGGCAAACATGCTTTTCATCATATCTACAAACTTGTAATATTTTGGAAATCATAAATTAATATCTTTTAGTAATGAAAAAAGATTGTGGAACACATGACTCTTCTCATGTCTATCACTTGTACTGCTTCTTATATTGCTAATGGGCAAAGTTGAGTAGAAGGCATCAAGCAGGCTTACTTAACCGGGTATCACGGTTGAGCGCCGGTCCTCCTCCTCGAGGTCGGAGCGTGACACCGGGAGCATTTCGACGCTTATTATGGAAGGTTGGTATTTTGAAAGTTTTAGGATTTCATAAGTTTTGTTTGAAGTGGATTTTAATTTTATCGATGTTCATTTGGGATTCCGAGCCTTGAAATAGGTTCGTATCGTGATTTTTGACTTGTACGCAAAATTTAGTGTCATTCTGGGATGTTTAAGTATGATTCGGACGCGTTCGTCAAAGTTTGAATGTTGAAGTTTAAAAGAAGGATTTTGATCGTCGATTTGTAGTTTTGATGTTACTTAGTGTGATTTGAGGCCTCGAACAGGTTCGTTTCATGTTATGGAACTGGTTGGTGAGAATGGATGGGGCCTCGGGTGTGAATCGGAGTGGTTTCAGACCATTTTTCCCTGTTTTGCAACTACTTGTGCTGGTGTCTGGTGTTATTCTTTGCAAACACGAAGGGTCTCACACGTAATGTGACACAGGGGTTGCGAACGCGGAAGAGGACTGGAGCATGCCTATGCGAACGCAACACATTAGTTGCGAACGTTAAGAAGGAAGGGAGTTGGGGGCTTGGAAGTGTTTAGCCTTCGTGAACGTGAAGAGGAATTTTAGGAGGCAGTATTTTTAGCCTTCGCGATCGCGAAGGTATTCTCGTAATCGCGAAGAAGGACGGGCATAGGCAGATTGTTTTAAGTCGGGATTTTTGCTCATTTCACTCATTTCTCTCTTAGTTTGGGCGATTTTGGGGAGCTTCAAGGGGAGATTTTCATCATCTATTAATCTATTACAAGATAATTAATTCCCGCATATTGTAAGTTAATTACACGAATTCTATAAGGATTTGACATGGAAATTAATGGAAAATTGTGTGATTCTGGAAAAAATGTAGAATTTGGTATTTTTGGATTTTGACCGCGAAATTGGATATGGAATTGGGAATAAATCATATATTTGAGTTCGTATTGTTATGGGTAATGTTTATCCTCGAAAAGTTTCGGAATTCGGGCACGTGCGAACGAGGGTTGACTTATCGACTTTTTGAGCTGAGTTGGGAATTGTTTAAATTGATTAATTATGGGTATTAGAGTATATTTTGATTGGAATGACTAGTTTTGGAATGATGGTCATCGGTTCGAGGTGTTAGAGAGATGTTGGAGCCGGTTATGGAGTTTCGGAGCAAGGTAAGTCTCATGTCTAACCCTTTGAGGGGGAAAGTACCCCTAGGTGATGTATTTGTTATGTGCTACTTGTCACAGGAGCTACGTATGCACGATGTGACGGGAGTCCATACGTAGCTAGATTCATGTTATGTTCGGGTAGACTTAGGTTCACGCATGCTATAACTGTACTATTGCAGTTATCTTTGCTCGTTTAATTCCTTTATTTTACGTTACGACTTGAGACTAGACTTGCATAGAGTGTTAGACTTGCTATTGTAGAGATTTGACGCGCTACTTGATTTATCCGCGGAATAATTGTGCTCCCCTTACGAATTTCTCCTGCGTTGTGCGTTTTCATCGAAAAGCTTCCTTATAGTTCATAACTCACACGTTTATTCCTGAATGAATGGGATCGGGCCGTTTGCCTCGGCAGGATTATGCTTCACACTCTTATGAGAGCGGGTCGTTCGCCTTGGCAGTATAATAGATGCTTCTATGGTTCGTGCAGTTCGACCCTTGGCAGTGCACACATTATGATAGGACCGGGCCGTTCGCCTTGGCAGGATTATGTATCACACTCTCATAGAGCGGGTCGTTCGCCTCGGCAATATAATAGATGTATCTATGGTTCGTATCGTTCGACCCTCGGAAGTTCACACATTATGATGGGATCGGGCCGTACGCCTCGACATTTCTATAAAATACTCATATGGGATCGTGCGTAATATTTGACAAGAAGCCAGTGTATCTGTGAGTTATCCTGATTTGAACTATGATGACCTATCTGTTGAGGTCCGTTATATACATATACTCCGATTGAGGAGGTAACTTCTAACTGAGAGCTTGAGTTTATTGTTGAGAGGAGGATTGTACCACGTATTTATACTTGTTTATTTCATTTATTTACTCTGCCTCACATCTATTTACTTCCTACTGTATTTGATATATTGGACCACTAGTAAGTGTCGATGTCGATCCCTCGTCACTACTTCTCCAGGGTTAGGCTAGATACTTACTAGGTACGCATTGATTACGTACTCATGCTGCACTTGCTACAATTATTGTGCAGGTACATATATGTCTGGTGATATTTTGGGCGTAAAGGCGCAACTATTGAGGGGACTTTATCATGAGCTACATTCCATCTTACGATCCGCAATATACAGAGTCTCCATCAAAGTTATTTATTTTCTCCTGTCTAACTTGTATTCCAAAAAAATATTGTATTTTATTATATTTCCTAGTTGATGATCATGCACTTGTGACACCGGGTCTTGGGGGATTCTACTAGATATTTGGTATGGTAGTTCACGTAATTATTATCATTTTACCCTGTAAATTCTATTTTATACTATATAACTAACGGAAATTATGATTTCAAAAGTAATAAAAATGAGTTATTAAGTTGATCAATCACCGTTAGCTTGCCTGACGGCGGCGTTAGGCGCCCTCACGACCTATAGTGGATTTTAGGTCGTGACAGCTTAGTATCAGAGCGTTAGGTTCACTTAGGTCTCACGAGTCATGAGCTACTCTAGCAGAGTCTCTCGGATCGGTACGGAGACGTATGTACTTATCTTCGAGAGGCTACATCTTTCTCGAGCCATCGGCATTAGAAACACCGATTCGATTCTAAATCGCTACATCATCGAAGTTCATAGTGGTATGTAGCAGTTTAGAATCGAATCGGTACTTCTATTGCCGATGGATCGAGAAAGATGATCTTCGATGAGGTTAGAGTTGCTAGGAAATTATCTATTCAGGTGCTATAGAGATGGATTTTGATTTGAGGTAGAAATTGGGCAACGAAGGATGAGGAAGGACATGGTAGGAGGTGTCTCGGGGTGGTTGAATTACTAGCAGGCCAAGTATGAAAACAGAGGTCGAGAAGTTGCTTAAAAGAGATGATTTAACCGAATTGGAAGTGGCAGAGTAGCATATGGATTATGTGGTAAGATAGCCACATGCCTTGAGAAAAGTTTAGAACGATTTGGTAACCATGGCGGACAGTGACTAGGTATACAGATTTCATTTGGAATGGTGGTTAATGTGCTGAGGAAGGTTGAATATGATGGAAGGAAGTTTTATTGGAGTGTTTAGGGGTGTAAGAGCTTGATTATCATTAGGGGATGCGACGTGACTTCGAGTTTGGCATGTATTGTAAGATTTTCAGTTGATAGGGAGTAAACAAACTTGTACAGCTGGTGGACGAGCATAGGCTCAGGAGGGTTTACTAAATTCGTGGTAGTTGTACCCAATGCAGAGTCGTTAGAAGATGTCAGTATGGAATTTCCACATGTGGGTTACCTCCTGTGAGCAGGTTAGCGCTTGCCTGATTTTGATGGACTTTCTACGAAGAATTCTACTACCCGGCAGAAGATATTTCGCGAGGTTTGGCTAGTTAATGGCACGAGATTATGGTAATAGATAAGGAGGAATCCTTGTGGGTTCTACATTATGTGATAGTAGCTTAAAGCTAAGTGGGGGAGCCCACCGTCTACGATTGGATCGCGTGGTTGTCTGCTGGTGCGGTTTCTGATTATCGGTGGATTGGTGGATCAATTATGACTAATAAAGGAAAACATCAGGGGTAATTTGAGCAAAGAGCTTGATAAATGTGTGCTAGATTTCGCCTTATCAGTCTATGTGCAGGTTTTGGGAAGACTCAGAGTTATGCTTCTTGTGGATGTGATGTATAAGGAAAGGAATTCAGTCGGTTATTTCTTTGAGGGGGTGTTCATGTACTAGCATAGCGTTGGAGTTTGGTTATATTCGAGACCAGGTTAGAGTGCGTGACTCTCAACAACTATCCTAGTGGGTTCAAGAATTAAAGTGCAGTGCCTAAGGATTTTGGGTCCATTGTGTTGTTAAGGATAGAGTTCATGCAGTGGATTATGAAAGGGGCTTGGTGTGTTCTATGTTATCATCGAGTTTGTAGTGCACTATTAGAGAAAAGGGAGAAATGGCTTTGGATTCACGGAAGGTCTTGCAGAATGAGCGTACCAATTGGAGATGCTATTGTGTGCTTGAAGAGGGTATGAGATGGTTCACAGGTATTGAGGCGATGTGGTCTTATGATTCGGGTCACTCGGGATGAGTTCGGATTGAGTTCGTTATGTTTTGAATGGAGCTATTATTATTCCTAAGGCAAGTCAAAAGTAAATTGGAAGAAGTTGGTCCGTTTAGTAATGGTTGAATCAGCATGATTGTGGCAATGATCAAGTCCTTCGACATGTGAAGTTATACATGTGGTTGGTAGTTGTACGTGCGCGCTTGACAACCATCATAACTTGATGAATTTGGGAGTTATTTGATTCAAATGGCCTTGTTGTGTAAATGGACTCCGGAAGAGTTACGGCGGTCTAGACCACAACTTGAGGTTTGTATTTTCTATGGTTATGGAAATTCGGTTGCATGTTACAATGGTTCTTCTGAAATGGGTTAAGTGAAAGGTTTCTAGCCAATGAAATATTTATTCTAGTAGTAGATCAGGGGTTATGATAAATTCTTATACTCTTGTATAGCAGCACGATAGGTGCAGTGAGCAGCATAGGAATTGGAAGTTGAGGATCAAGGCTGCGGTTTGGTGTTGACAAGAATATCACGAGCTCGGAGGAGCAACGAAGAATTCATATGTTCGAAGTAAGCTAGCATTTTTTTTAGTGTAACCTTAAATGGGGTTCTGTGGAAGAGGCGTTGTGTATCGATTTGCGAACTCTTGGTTGGCTTTATAGAATTTGCACAGTTGGTGGTGTCGACGTGCAGACTTTGCTACCTGGTACGAAAGTTCGTGGTAGTGTATACCATGGGGGAAATTTGTAAAAGTGTGACATGTTAGTCACTTGATTGTTAAGGATTAGAACCAAGTATGGAGATTCTGGCACTATTGCTAATGTGAGAGTTTATGCCTGAACGACGCTCTATTCGGTTGGTTGTGAACTGTGGAAGTTTATACCAAATTGGATGGCTACTCGTGTGTTTCATGAATAGTGTCATTTTGGGTCCTTGAAAGGTTCTTGGCCCAGTATGGTATGACCAGAATCAGTTTGAGGTCCGTTGGTGGGTCTAATGTGAATGTGTGCCGTACATCAGGTCGGATGTGTTCATTCAGCATAGCATTGCTTACGAAGGAGTCTTCACGTGTTGGATGTTATTCCCGTCATCAACTATTACCTGTTATACTCTATTGTGCCATGTGGGTTGTGAGACGGCTTGATTATTCGCACACGTGTTGAGGTCCCGTGTAGTTTGTGGTGTTATATAAGCAGGATGGCTCTAGAGATGCAGGTCATTTATCGCACCTTAGTTGTTCTTGGGTGTCTTAGCGTATAGTGCTATCCGTCTCCCCAGGGTTGTATTTTTTTTTTTTGCACTTGGCGTGCTTGTGGTCGATATTCAGTATTTCGTAGGTATAAGCATTTTGGCTTGATGGGTATTTTCTTATTTATTGTTATGTGTGGATCGGGTGGCACGCTGCCACGGGTATGTTGTTTAGATCGGGTTGCACGCTGCAACGGTATTATGTGTGGATCGGGTTGCACGCTGCTACAGTGAGATGATGAGTACGATTCATATCCATTCTTGTGTATTTTGTCTCTCATCCTTTGAGAAGGGTTCATAGCGTCTGTTCGATCGTTTTATTCGTTACATGGGTTGGGTAGTTGTTTTTCCAGGGTTCTTTCTTCCTTATGTGTCATATTCAAGTTGTAGCTTGTTGATGCATCGATAACGTCATACGGGATCTTGGTCAGCATTTAAGGTGGCTTATTGCCTGAGCAGCTTGTATTGTGTAAGATAAGGTAATTGGACCTGAAATTGGTTCGATCGTATTTGTGTAAGGTGTATGAAAGAAAAAGTATCACTATTCAGTTCAGAGCGTGGTAATGGTTCTTGTCGAGCAGAGGAGTCCCGTGAATTATTGATTGACGGATGGTTACGAGTTCCTGCGCATCTCTTTCATCGTTTCAGTATTGTGAGGATTGAAACCGGGCTTATATGTGTTATGAAGTATACTAGGGGCGTCCGATCAGTTAATTTGCAGCTGTTGTGCCTGGAGGAGGTTTCCTTGGGCAAGTGAGTATATGGTGCATTGCGTGATGTTAGTATGGGTGCATGATCATGTGTGGGTTCAGCGTGTGGAGATTTATACGGTGTTTGTATGTTAGAATCAGGTCTTGTAGAGAAATTCGGAGTTTGGAATTTGGTTCTAAGGCTTATTGACTAAATAAAATGGAGGATCTACAGTCTGGCTCGAGCTAATGCGCTTAGCTGGGTTGTGGTGGCATGGGTAGGTACAAGAGGTGTTAAACATTGATTTTAGACAACTCCAGAGCAGTTCTAGGCACGTTCGAGGACGAACATATGTTTGAATGGGGGAGAATGTAACGACCCGACTGGTCGTTTTGAGCTCCAGTGCATCGTTCAGCAGTTTGAGGCCTTGAGTAGCTTCACATCATGTACTATGACTTGTGCATGTGGTCAGAATTGAATTTCGGGAAGTTCAAAGTTGATTTAGATGGAAAATTCTAATTTCGGAAGCTTTAAGTTGGAAGAATTGACCAAGGTTTGACTTTTGAGTAAAAGATCTCGAAATTGGGATTTGAAGGTTCCAATAGGTTTATATGATGATTTTGGACTTGGGCGTACGTTCAGGTTGAGTATCGGATTACCCGGTAGCATTTAAGCATTTATTATGGAATGTTGGTATTTTGAAAGTTTTAGGATTTCATAAGTTTGGTTTGAAGTGGATTTTGTTTTTATCAATGTTCGTTTCATATTCTGAGCCATGGAATAGGTTCGTATCATGATTTATGACTTGTACGCAAAATTTGGCGTCATTCCGGGATGTTTAAGCATGATTCGGATGCGTTCGTCGAAGTTTGAACATTGAAGTTTAAAAGAAGGATTTCGATCGTCGATTCCTAGTTTTGGTATTTTTTGGTGTGATTTGAGGCCTCGAGAAGGTTCGTGTCATGTTATAGAACTGGTTGGTGCAAATGGACGGGGTCCTGGGGGCCTTGGGTGTGATTCGGAGTGGATTCAGACCATTTTTTCCTGTTTTGTAACTGCTGGCGCTGGTGTCTGGTGTTATTCTTCGCGAACGGAAGGGTCTCACGCGTTCGCGAAGAAGAATTTTGGGCTCAGGGATTTTGTTCAACGCAAACGCGACACAGGGGTCGCAAATGCAGAAGAGGACTGGAGCATGCCTACGCGAACGGGACACAGTGGTCGCGAACGCGAAGAAGAAAGGGAGTTGGGGGCCTGGAAGTGTTTAGCCTTCGCGAACGCAGCTGTGTGACCGCGAACTTGAAGAGGAATTTTGGGAGGCAGTATTTTTAGCCTTCGTGACCGCGAAGGTATTCCCGCGATCGCGAAGAAGGACGGGCCTAGGCAGATTGTTTTAAGTCGGGATTTTTGCTCATTTCACTCATTTCTCTCTTGGTTTGTGCGATTTTTGAAGAGCTTTAAGGGGATATTTTCATCATCTATTGCAAGGTAATTAATTCCCGCATATTGTAAGTTAATTACACGGATTCTATGAGGATTTAACATGGAAATTTATGGAAAATTGTGGGATTTTGAAGAAAACATAGAATTTGGTATTTTTGAATTTTGACCACGAAATTGGATATGGAATTGGGAATAATCTTTAAGTTCGTATTGTTATGGGTAATGTTTACCTTCGAAAATTTTTAGAAATCGGGCACGCGGGCCCGAGAGTTGACTTATCGACTTTTCAAGCGGAGTTAGGAATTGTTTAAATTGATTAATTATGGGTATTAGACTATATTTTGATTGGCTTGCACATTGTTTGACTAGTTTTGGAATGATGGCCATCGGTTCGAGGTGTTAGAGAGATGTTGGAGCCGGTTATGGAGCTTCGGAGCGAGGTAAGCCTCTTATCTAACCCTGTGAGGGGAAGCTACCCCTAGGTGATGTATTTGTTATGTTCTACTTGTCGCGGAGGCTACGTACACACGAGGTGACGAGAGTCCATACATAGCTAGATTCATGTTATGTTCGATTAGACTTAGGTCACGCATGCTATAATTGTACTATTGGAGTTATCTTTGCTCGTTTAATTCCTTTATTTTACGTTACGACTTGAGACTAGACTTGCGTAGTGTGTTAGACTTGCTATTGTATAGATTTGACGCACTACTTGATTTAACCGCGGAATAATTGTGCTCCCCTTACGAATTTCTCTCGCATTGTGCGTTTTCATCGAAAAGCTTCCTTAAAGTTCACAACTCACACGTTTATTCGTGAATGGGGTCAAGGATCCGTTAAAGCTTCTTATTCTAATGGGATCGGGCCGTTCGCCTCGGCAGGATTATGTATCACACTCTCATGGGAGCGGGCCGTTTGCCTCAGCAGAATAATAGATGCTTCTATGGTTCGTGCAGTTCGACCATCGGCAGTGCACACATTATGATGGGATCGGGCCTTTCGCCTCGGCAGGATTATGTATCACACTCTCATGGGAGCGGCCGCTCGCCTTGGCAATGTAATAGATGTATCCATGGTTCGTGCCATTCGACCCTCGGCAGTGTACACATTATGATGGGATCGGGCCGTATGCCTTGGCATTTCAATAAGATACTCTTATGGAATCGTGCGTAATATTTGACAAGAAGCCAATGTATCTGTGAGTTTTCCTGATTTGAACTATAACGACCTATCTATTGAGGTCCATTATATACATATACTCCGGTTGAGGAGGTAACTGCTAACTGAGAGCTTGATTTTATTGTTGAGAGGATGATTGCACCACGTATTTATACTTGTTTATTTTGTTTATTTACTCTGCCTCACATTTGTTTACTTCCTACTGTATTTGATTTATTGGACCACTAGTAAGTGTTGATGTCGATCCCTCGTCACTACTTCTCCGGGGTTAGGCTAGATACTTACTGGGTACACGTTGATTTACGTACTCATGCTACACTTACTGCACTTATTGTGCAGGTACATATATCTCTGGTGGTCTTTGGGCGCAAAGGCGCAGCTATTGCGGAGATTTTACCGTGAGCTGCATTCCATCATACGATCCGCAGCATACATAGTCTCCATCAAAGTTATTTATTTTCTCCTGTCTAACTTGTATTCCAGATAAATATTGTTTTTTTATTATATTTCCTAGTTGATGCTCATGCACTTGTGACACCGGGTCTTGGGGGCTTCTACTAGATGTTTGGTATGGTAGTTCACGTAATTATTATCATTTTACCCTTTAAATTCTATTTTATACTATCTAATTAATGAAAATTACGATTTCAAAAGTAGTAAAGATGAGTTCTTAAGTTGATCAATTACCGTTAGCTTCCCTAATAGTGGCGTTAGGCGCCCTCACAACCTATAGTGGATTTTGGATCGTGACAATCTCGGGTGAACCCTTTTATTGAAGGCACGAGACAATCGATCTTTATAACATTCAAGACTCTATTGAGCTTCCAACCTCTTCTCATCAAGAGCTTCTAACTCTGCTAATTGACTTCGAGCATTTTCTTCATCAGTGACCCCTTCTTGAATAGCTAATTGTAATGAAGGTATTTGACACTCGAATGGCAAAACGACTTCGACTCCATAGATGAGTGAACAAGGGATCGCTCTTGTTGGTGTGTGGTGAGTTGTTCTATATTGCCACAAAGCCTCTTCTATACGGTCATGCCAACTTCGTTTGGATTTGGAGACAACTTTCTTTAACGAGTTGCAAAGAGCTTTGTTGAATGCCTCAGCTAGACCATTGGGGACAGCATTGTACATCGAAGAGCTACGTTTCTTGAAGCCAAAGAGATCACAAATCTTGTTCATCAACCTATTGTCAAATGGTTTTCCATTATCCGTTATTACGTAATGAGGAATTCCATAGCAATGGATTATGTTTACTTGGATGAAAATTGCAACATTTTCCTTCTTTACTTCCTTAAGAGCAGCAACTTCAGCCTATTTTGAGAAGTAGTCAGTTGCAGCCAAGATGTATAGGTGGCAACTAGAGGACTTTGGCAGTGGTCCAACCACATCTAATCCCCAAGTGTCAAACGGCCAGGACGCAATGCAACACTTCGGGGGGGCTGATGAATAAATTTGCATGGAATTGGCAATCCTTGCATCTTCGAGCGTATTCCAAGCAATCTCTTACCATAGTTGGCCATTAATATTCCATCATTTTTATATGGAAGTGGAGCTTTGGTCCAGACTGGTGTGACCCACATACCCTCAGAATGTACTTCTTGCAAAGCGTGGATTGCTTCATCTTGTCCTAAGCATTGCAAGAGTACTCCCTCAAATGATCTTCTGTACAGAGTATCTTTATAGTAAAGGACGTGAGGTGCACGACAGCGGATTTTAGTCCTTTTCCTCGGATTTTTTGGAAGTATCCCGTAGCTCAAGTAATCGATAATGGGTTGTCACCATTCTTCCTTCTCAGCTTCAGAAATAGCAACAAGATGCTCGAGATCATTTTCTTCACTTTCACCCTCATTTGGCGGTAATACTATCCATTTTTGGAAGATAGTAACTTGCACTTGATCAGGCAGGGTTAACGATGAGGCTAGGGCAGCTAAAGCATTAGCTTTCTTGTTTACTTTCCTAGGCGCATGTTGAATAGTCACGCCACTGACCCATCCCATTAATTTATTAGCATAATCATCATATGGGTGTAGTTCAGGTTTCTTGACCTCGTAACTACCTAAAAGCTGTTTGATTACTAGCTAAGAGTCACTAAAGACTTGCAATTGCAACCACTTCATTTCGACAACCATTTCAAACCTAAGTATTAATTTTTTATACTCAGCTACGTTGTTAGAGAGAAGTTGTGTCAACGTAAAAGAGCAGGGTAGGACTTCACCTTGAGCAAACTTGGTTAAGTAATATGTATTTTTACTTTAATTTGTGGCTCTTAAAGTTAAATTTCTTCATTTTGGTGTAAATATTAGATGCCAGTAAGTATTTTCCACATTTGGAAGTTTGCAAAATTCTGGTATGTTCATTTCCACGGCCTTCGGTATTCTTTTTTGGCATATAGAGCCATCAAGCTGATTTGAATTTATTCATGGAATCAAATGGATTTGAAATTCTCAAAAAAAAAACATATATTTGTTTAATATAGCTCAGTTGATCATTAGAATTTAGAGTTCATCTACTTTCTTTGTTCTTTCAATCTCTTCTATTTAAACCCTGCAGAATGTGAAATTTAATAATGCTAACATGAACACAGATAAGTCATTTTACATCATTGAATTTTAACCTGAATGAATTAAAAATTGGCTTTTTTTTCTTTTTTCTATTTTTAGAATAGAGAAAGAATCGAAACTAAGAGTATGCTCTTTACATTCTTTACTCGAAGTTTCTTTTTTTCACTTGATTGCCTGGTACTTTGAAACCTCTTTGCTTGCGGGGGCAGAAGTAGAAAGAGTGCTTCGCGAAAGAATCGTATGGTGCGGTGAAAGGTTTCCGTTGGATATCCAAATGCATTGCTAGTTAGGCATGTCAAATCCATCATTTGAGACATTCTTTGGCACAACAAAATCCACAGTCTAGGATTAATTCTCTGCATTCGAAATGACTAGTTCTCCACTTCTACACCTAATCTAGCTAGGACTTAAAAGAGAGTACCAAATCTGTATCATCATTCACGTGGAATTAATATAATGTGCCAAAATTAAATATTGGAAAAGTAAAGCTGAAAGAAAATAAGAAAAAGGAATACTACGTTTAGATTCCTTTATTTTTTTCTTGCCAAACACAAAAGACTTTCTGCATTGGTAGAACTTAGAAGACAACTGATAACATAGATTGTTCAAGAGACTTCTTTTTATTTTTAGACCAGTCCTCAAAATGGGGCTACATCCCCTGTGGCTGGGACTGAGCTCTCTGATGAGAAATTAAGAATTAGCGTGATTTACAATTACTAATTAGAAATTAATTAAAATTTAGTTATTTTTCATGCGAAAATAAATTTAGTTTTTAGTTAAAATTCGAAAACATCCAGCAAAATATGATGGAGTTCGAAATTCTTACATATGAAATTCCAACATCATGTGTTGGAATTCATAATGTGCTGGAATTTCAACATAATACGCTGAAGCTCTATATACAGGAGTTTTATAACTCAGAATATTATGCTGAAATTTTTTTCGTGCTTCAGCTAAAGGTATTTTTATTCATATTTTATTTCAGCATTAAATAATAATTATTTTTTAATTACTTTACAACCGCTGATTATTTTCAATTACCAATCTAAAAATCGATTGGGTCGTGCTACTTTAACTTAGAAAAGGGAGAGTAATAGACTGACCCAATCTAGCCATGACCATGCCTCAAAAGTTCTAGTCCAGACCCGCATTGCAGCAATTTTATAGGAATATTTATCTTGCTAAACTATAATAGAAACTTAAGTCCCTTAAAAATTACATTCTCTATCTATATTTATTACATATATACAAAATCTTAATAAAAAGAGCATTTCTTAAAATTGGGATGTAACTAATACAGCCTCCCCCTCCCCCCCC
>MCJB01017334.1:0-15648 GCA_002018475.1 Nicotiana obtusifolia | reverse complement strand
CCCCCCCCCCCCCCCCCCCAAGTCGCCCTCTTCCCCTCATCTTCTCACTCTCATGTAATCACGTTTTCATCCCATTTTTAAAAAGACTACAAAATATTTCTTTCTCTTTCGTACAAATTAACCCAAATCTCTTCCTTTTCGTACAAATCCATCAATATTATCTCTAATTACAATAATAAATAATTTCCCACTGATAGTATTAAAAAACTTCGAAACTTTGAATTCAATATTTGGGTTTTATGAATTTGTAATTTGTTTAGTGTGTGTTTTGTAAATGATTGAGAATATACCTTGCAGTTTATATCTCAATTTTGAAGGAGACTGGTTAAGTTTAAAGTTAGTTTTAGGTAAAATTTCAGAGTGAAACTCGAAGAAAAGATGTTTTAGAATTGTATCACGATTGTATGATAATTGCATTACAAGTGTATTAATATTCAAATTTTACGAATTTTTAATTTGTTTGGATTGGGTGTTCTTCCAAACGGTTGCGGATTTACTTGGAGATTATATATCAATTTTGAGGGAAATTTGTTAAGTTTAGAGTTGGTTTTATACTACAACAAAAATAGTCTTTAATAGTAATATATTTTACGTATAGCGGCAATAAAAATTGCCGCTAAAAACTTTACCAGCAATTACTTATTAGCCGTTGTATCCAGCATCACTAAAGGGTTTAGCGGCAATTCAACAAAGTGCTGGTAAAGAGACAAATTATTGATGCTAAAAGCTATTTACTTTAGCGGCCATTATTTACTGACAATTACGATGGCCATTAAATCCCCCTAAGAGATGTGCTAGATCATACGCTGCTTATTGCCGGCAAAAACCACTAATTGCTGGTAAAATATATTTTTTTTAGTGGCAATTATAATGATAATGGCGACTAAAATTATTCCTAAAACACCTTTATTTGTCTTTTATAGATGACAACGATCCATAGTTTCATAAATTCTAATGCCAAGAATAATGTTTGCCTATTTTTTTATTCAAGTTGATCAAAATATTATCAGTATAATAATATGTGACAAAAAAATTTAAATGAAAATACATAAAAGTTTGTAAACAAACTACTATCCATTCCAAAACTCACTATATATTTGTCACGACCGTAAATTTCCTCCGAAGGATATCGTGACGGCATCAAGTCTCTAAGACTAGGTAAGCCTAACAATATGCGAAAATATTAAATAAGAAATTAAAACCTGAACATCCCAACAATTTCATAAATGAAATCTACCAAACTCAATACGTACAATCCCAAAACCTGGTGAGATATAAGTCACAACCTCTAGATATATTACCGAACAATCCTATACATCACTGTATATAAAAATATAAAGAAATAAGGAAGGGCAGGGTAGAAGGGGACTCCGAGACCTGCGGACGCGGCATGTGTACCTTGAAGTCTCCAAACTAAGCAACTCAACGCACTAACACCGGAACTGATAAAATGTACTTGGATCTGCACAAATATATGTGTATAAGCGTAGTATGAGTACACCACAATAGTACCCAAAAAGTGCCAAGCCTAACCTCGATAGAGTAGCGACGAGGTCAGATCAAGGCCCTACTAGAGATAATAAGAAATAAGACAGAAGATATAATGCTATAATGGTAATTACAAGAAAGTAAAACAATAAAGAATTTACGAAAAGATAACAACACTGAATCAAGGCAGCTAATACAACATGAAAAGAAAACAAGAATTTTACATGTTGAAAAAAACAACAACCAAACAAAATTCAGCAAATAGAGAAAGATCAATAGGGGCACTCTCGAGGTACCGCCTCGTAGTCCCGAATCATAAAAATAAATCACAATCTTTCCTTATATCACCGCGGGAGCCTTTACATTTAGCTTTGAAAATTATTTTTTTCGAAATAGCACTCGCGTTTTAGCCCACCTTATCACACCGCATGGCTTCTCGTAGTTCCCCTACTAGCCACGTGTATCAAGCCCACCTAATCTCACCGTGCGTTTCAACACTCAGAACTTATACCACCGCATGCGTACCAATAGTAACAACAGCATGGCAGAAACCTCATGCAACTAGTAACAACAGCACGGCAGAAAACCTCGTGCAAACAACTAAATAATCCTCTCAATAATAACACAAATGCCAAAACATAACAACTCAATAAAATGATGTTTCACAACTCACACTTTTCCACAATAAAAACCACGGCCTTTGCAACTCAACACCAAACTCAACAACAAGATATTTTAAGGATAGCAAATTTCAAGTAAAGAATCTCACAGTTAAATAATGAATATAGAATTAAGAAAGCAAGTAATTAAACTAAATAGGCAGTACAAGTTGCAAATAAGAGATAAGACAAGTAGACATATAAAATTAGACTAAACATGGTGACTATAACATGATAAAGTAACTCAATTAAAGCATGAAAAGGAAACTACGTAGCTAAAACCGGAATCTCAACATTTAGCCCGTGTACGCACTCGTCACCTTACGTACACAGCACCCACATATCACAATTATCACAACAATACCAAATCCTAAGGGAAATTTTTCCCACACAAGGTTAGATAAGTTCCTTACCGCAAACCACGCTAAATCAATCAACTAGAAGGCCTTTTCCTTGGTTTTCCAACTCCGAACGGCTCAAATCTAGCTAAAACAATTTCATACTATAAATATAACTATAGGAAACTAATCTAAATAATGAAATTATGATCTTAACAAATAATTGAAAAATCGTCCCAAAAAGTCGATCTAGGACCGCGTCTTGGAACCTGACCAAAATTATAATTCGAACACTCATTCGATATCGAGTCCAACTATACAAGAATCATTCAAATCTGACCTTATTTTACCTTTCAAAACTCAAAAATTTAGTCTAAGAACTTCTACACTTTTTTCCCAATTTTTCCACCCCAAATCCCTAATTAGAAGATACAATCAATGATAGATTAGTGAAATTTAATCAAAATCGAGTGAGGAACTCTTACCCCAACAACCTTCTGAAAATCCCTCGAAATTTTGCCTCAAACCGAGCTCTCTAAGTCCAAATTATAAAATACAGAATAAACCCTCCATTTGAACTTAACTCTGCTTCCCAGCGTTTCCTTCTTCGTGAACGCGAAAATTGCCTCGCGTTCGCGAAGCACAAAATGCTACTGCCCACTTTTTCTCTTACTCAAATGCGAGGACCCACTCGCGAATTCGATGACCAAAAGATCTCATTGCGAAGCTTCACTCGCGAACGTATAGATCAATGCGTGGGTCCCCCCCCCAGCCTGCCTCTCTTCTTCGCAAACGCGTGGCCTTCTTCGCGAATGCGAAGAACAAATCTCACCTACCTCCTAGGTACCCTTCGTGAATGCGAGAACTCTCTCCCGAACGCGATGAAGGAAAACAAACATCAGAAAATTTAGCAGCTTCAGCAATCCTTCAATGACCCGAAATGCGTCGAACATGGTCCGAATCACACCCGAGGCCCCGGGACCTCAACCAAGTATATAAAAAAGTCTTAAAATATCATATGAACACACTTGAAGTGTCAAATCACATCAAACAACACTAGAATCACGAATCGCGTATCGATTCAAGCCTAAGAACATATGAACTTCCGAATTCCGAAACCAACTTCGACCCATACCAAAATAACTCCGATTGACGTAAAATTTTGCACACAAGTCATAAATGGCATTACGTACCTAATCCAACTTCTGGAATCAGAATTTGACCCCGATATTAAAAAGTCCATCCCCGGTCAAACTTTTCAAAAACCTTCCAACTTTCGCCAATTTACGCCGAAACGACCTATGGACCTCCAAATCGACATCTGGGTATGCTCTTAAGACCAAAATACCCCCTAAGGATCCATGAGAACCATCAAAACTCTATTCCGGAGTCGTCTTCACACAAGTCAAATTACGGTCAACTCCTACTATTTAAACTTCCAACTTAGGGACTATGTGTCCCATATCACTGCGAAACTCTTCCGACTGGACACCAAGTACCCCGACAAGTGACGTAATCACAATATAATATAGAGGAAGCATAAATTAGGGGATCGGGGCTAATACACTCAAAACGACCGGCCAGGTCATTACGATATTTCATTAAATCCAGAACAAAAGAACTTCTATACATAGTTTCAAAGTGTCAATAACATAAGAGAGAAAAAATAAACATTTGAATTCAATTTCATTTAATATTTAACAAGCATCTCTTCAACTCTTGACGATAATGAAAGTCATCTACAAGTAATTCCAGCTTGAATATCCATTTGTGCACCAAAATAATAGGCCAACCAACTTAGAGCTCAATCTTCTTGTAGCTCTGAATCAAACTTTTAGGAGCTTCACAAGGCTAAACTTAAAGATCTAAAAAGAAGAGCTCCAAAGAATAAACACAGCCACTACCAATTGTCATCATCGCGCCAAGCATGTTTGATGCTCACTGCCAGATACAACTATAGCCCAGACGAAAGCAATATCCATGATTCTTGTTAAAGGTACAGATGTTGTGGATTCTGCTTTAAAATAAGGTAGGGACAGATGTATCTTACTCACATAATGAAAATAAAACTTCTCTAAGTAGCTCAGAAGCATTAGATTTACACAAACAATTATCTATTAAAGTAATCTAATATACATCTAGTTCAACTAAGTAAGAAGATGGTACTTTAAATTGAGAAAGCTAAACATATGGCTTATATATCTAGAATATTGTGCCTGAAGAAGAATACAATTGTAAATTAAGCAATAATATACTTGTAGACCCAAATTTAAAGCCCGGCATCAATGCGTTTGTGATATAATGAAAGAACCAGTTCCTTTGAGTCGGACCAATAACAGAAGATCGACATACTGAATGAAATATAAAACATTGTTATTAATTTCTCCGCTTTACACTTCCAAGTCATGTGTGAAGTAGGAAAATAATATTATGGTAAAAAAGACAAAAGTTTTGAATACTTGTATGCTCCAGTTCTTGAGTGGTCAGCATTCCTAACATGGGAGCCTTTTGAATATTATACATGGAGAGCCTTTTGAATATCATATGACCGCATGTCTGAAAGCATAGCTAGACTCTTCCAGTCCTCCGCAACACAGGCTTCAAGATTATGCAGCTGCACCACAACAAAACTTTTTAAGCTAAGTTAGCTATCAAATGTAAATAGAAAATATTAAAAGGTCTCTAATTTAATTTTTAGGAGACAAGTAGATAAAAATCTAGTGCTACCTTATCTTTTTTGTTTCTGGACAAGTTACACAAGGTTAAGCTTAGAAAATTGTGTATTCCGCATTTTGAGAGCATCCACTTTGTTAAGATGACCGTGAAAAATGTTCATAGTTTTATATACTCTATACATTTGCATAAAAATAAATTTAACTTGTTAGTAGGAAAAGAACTTTGTTTACATTATATAGTGATCAATGTTGGAAAGAGTTTACTTAAAAGCTTGAAACTTATAGAGTGAGCTCAATTTACGAATCCAGCCACTAGAATTGGTTTCAATTGAACTTATTGCTTTGTACTGAACCATGCACATGTGTATAAAAATATAAATAAATTAAAGATAGTGTGCATATAATAGATCAAAGCCACTCCAAATCTAGTAACTTTAAATATCAAATTCATCTCTGTTTAGATATGGGAACTATATGGGATTAAGTGATAAAGAGTTCAATTCTAGGAATATGGACACTATTTCAGAGTTCAAATAAGGACGACGACGTCAATGTAAAATTAAAAGGGTACACAAAATATATTGTCACCTAAAAAGTGGTAGCATACTGAAAGAAATAAATCTTGAATTATTTACTCGGTAAATTATAATAGATATTAAATAATAAAAATACATAATGTATTAGTTGATCATACAAGACTAATAATAGTAGTAATTCCCAACCGATAATGCCGAGAAGCCATTCTTTCATGTCAATACTGAAAAGTTATTTTTTAGAGTATATGTACGACGCTAACACGACAATCGAAAAACTCATTTGAAATAAAAAGAAACTTACAGATACAAGTTCTTCAATACATAATCTAGTTGATGAACACCTTAAGCATCTATATAGAATTCTTCAAAGCCCAGTCTTCTATATTGAAGTCCATATGAAGCAGCTATTCAATATGAGTAACTCCATTTCTGAATTGTTTGTGTAAATCAATGGACGAGAAGATTCAAGAAAAAGAAGAATGAGAAATAAACTGTTGAAGAGACTATTCAAGATTTTCATACAATACCATAAGATAACCCTGGTCAATTTATACGGTTTTCATGGAAATTACTGCACATTGCTAATGCACGCAGGTTATGTGCATTGTTAATCAGTAGATTGATGAAAAACTAAAATCGACTTAATTCAAAATACAACGGCTTATGCCACTGATAAACAAAAATCATAAAGATTTTGAATGAAATGCCTTTTATTTTGTTAGAAGTGATAAAATATAACATCCAAGGGTGCGACATAAGGGTTATAAAATCAAATTAACAAACATTGGTAAAAGTTTAAAAACATACAGTATCAAAAAGCAATTCTTACAATAAGAAGATAGAATACCTAGTAGTTCGAAATAGATGCAACAAATAAATTTGAATTTCAGCAATTATAAATGATAATGGAGTTTTCTCCAATGTGCAACAAGTAATATATCATAGACAACCTTCAGATGCATTACCAATTTAACTAATGATCTCATAGATGAAGAGTCATGTAACTCTGATGTGACCAGCAAGAGATGCGAAAAAAGATGAATGTGAAGTTATATCACTCTAACTTCATCCAAAATCTGGAATACCTAATGATTAGTTGAAGGAGTTATCCTATTTACCATATAATTTGACATACCCATAATGTGATAAGAAAAAATATTATAAATTAATCTATTGATTGAGCATCGCTATAAAACCATGTCAGAGAAATAACTACTCTTAAAATTATACAGGTGAATTCTAGCCAGAGAAACAACAAATTTAAGCTAAAAACATTGAAACTATTCCAAACCTAAAATCAAAAGAAAGGAAATCAGAAGTAGTGATATTATAAATGTCATAAACTACATGACCTTAAAGAAGTTACAGAATTTTTGGTCCTAAAAACATTATAATTGAGATTTTTCATCCAATGTTCGAAATAACCTTACATCTGGAAAAATAATTACATGATGAAACCAATGAAAATGCGGTCAAATTCATATCACATACAAGATGAAGAAATGATCATGTTGTAAAATACTGCACCAATTTCTTCGAGAAAGAGAGAGAGGACTACAAATAACGGAAACTTATGGGTCATTTTAAACAGAGAAATAGACAGGGTGCTCAACGGAGAAAGGGTCTATGTTGTACAAATTTATGCCGAAACGAAATAATTAGCTTGCTTAGGCAAAAAATCTATGTCGCCGAGAAATTGCCCTAATCACTTCTTTGGCAGAAATGAAGAACATAGTAAATTGTTTGTAAATAGAAATAAAGTATTCTTTGGAGGGAACATTTTTTTAGGGAGAAAAGAAGGGAAGATCTAAAATAATAGTAGTAAAAGACTATTACTTTTAGTAGCCATTATTTTTAGTTGCTGGTAAAGACGTGTTTATTCTAGATAAATGTTTAATTGCCACTAACATTGAGCTTTATAAAATGAATGAGCGGCAATTAGTTTATTGACACTAAATAATTGCCACTAAAAATGTTTTTTGTTGTAGTGTTAGGTAAAATTTCATATTAAACTCAAAGAAGAAGAAGAAGTTTCAGAATTGTATCATAATAGTATGATAATTGTATCACAATTGTATCATAATTCTTTTAGAACTATATCAGAGTTGAATTATAATTGTATCTGATACATCAATACATGAAATAATACCTAATGCAATATTGATACAAGTTCAATACAATATTTGTATCAGAATTATATCAGGTTTTTATTGGTTTGTATATTTTTAGTATGTGATGTGTTCTTCCCCTTTGATTTTCAATCTGAAAATAAAAAGATATAATTATTGATGATTTTGTGCTAGTTTTAGGTGGAATTTTATATTGAAACTTGAAGAGGAAGAAGTTCAGAATTATATCACAATTGTATCATTATTGTATTAGAATTATTTTTAAATTGTATAATAAATATATAATAATTGTATATGAATTGTATAAGATTCCTTTTTGAAAAAATGTCACCGTACAAAAATAAGCATTTCTTTGGAGTGGATTTCTTTGGTTCCATTTCGATGGCGAGTACGGCATCATTTTCGCTTCCAGACTATGTTCGTCCTTTTGTGTTTTTCTTGTGGCTTTCTTGTATCAGTAGCGAAATCTTATATTGGGTGTTTGAGAAATTGGAAGAAGTATTTGGTGAAACGATAATAAGAATTTGCTTCTAGATTTGCGTAAAAAGAAGAGGGAGAGAGGATAGGAGAGAAAAAAAGAAATGATATAATTAAATCCCTTAATTGAAGGCATTAATAATGGGGAGAGCCTTTTAAAGGGAAATGTATACGATATGTAAAAATAACCTAGGTACTTTTTAAAAACTACAAAACCTAGAAAAGATGGACAAATAAGTCCCTATTATAGAAATCTGCTTGCACCAATTTGAGCAGAGGCGAATCTGTGCTTTAAAGTTTATGGCTCAAGGACAATAACTATTTTGTGTTACTAATTTCTATAGTATTTAATGAATTTCATAAGACAAATATTGAGTTTAGTTTAATGCTAATGAGTTCGACCGTAACCGAAACTATACATCCGCCCCTAAGTTTGAGTTCGTACGTTTTCCGCTACGCTAATGAACGGTGCGCGCAGATTTGGTATAGTTGATTTAAGTATTTTAACATGATCACTCCAATTTCTTTCTCCTCGTGTGAATTATCACTTGTATTTCCTCTATATATTTCACTTTACTAGACAGTGTTTGAACATTTGATCAGTTTAAAATGTTAGTTGACATATGTAGTCGACATTTTAGTATTGGAGAAAAAAATTTGGAGTAGCTGTTGAAAGTCTAATAGAGGAAACATAGCATCAAAATTAAAAATTATGTAGGTAAACAAATTGAATTCTGAAACTTATAGAAGTTATATTGAAGAAGCTTATCAATGAAATGGTATCCTACGTTTGTTATAGTGAATACTATTAAATAATAAGAAAGCGTAAAGAATATAGATAGGGGGACACTAGACCAATACATTTACCAATTAAATTCGAGAAAAGATGACATACTATTAAAGATATGTCAAAAATATTTTTAAATCTCACAAAAGGATGGATCGCCTTTCAACTTATACGTGAGTCATCTTCCTACTATAGGCAAATTCCTATATCAAAGGACAAAAATAGTACTTTACTCTTTTATTTTTTATTTTCTTTATGATTTTTGTCAAAAACTATAGTAGTAAGTTCATAGTAATGTTCAGATACACTTGGTACAATGTGAATAAACCTAATATAATATAATGATGGGTTGTCAGACGGTACTATAAGAAAAACAGAAAGGAAGTTGAAAGTGCATGGAGAATGTCAATCTACCCTTGAACGGCTTGAACTATCTTGTAAACGACGTTTCTCTCAAAGTTCCAAATGTCATGTGCTTCATGTTAGAACAAAAACCTTAAAGAATATACCGCAACTCATTTCGTCATTCCTTAGGTTTCAGAACCTCAAACTTAACTACTCCTTCTAGAGTTCCCCTCTTTCTTCATGACTTGTTAATCTCTGTCACCTTTCTCATCAAATCCATCTGAGGAAAAAGATTTGAAGAAAATGCGCAGACGAATTAAGCAAGTATTCACCTCCCTTAGGGAGCACACATGTGTTAGCTATGCGAAGATTGCAACCATTGGAGGCCTTTGTGACATTGATCACATTGTGGTGAAAGCAACTTCCCCTGATGACATACCGTTGCCCGATAGATACGTTTTTGAAATCCTTCAAATATTCTCCATTTGTCCCTCTTCTTTTGGTTCATTCGCGGTGTCTTTCAGTCGACGTTTTGGCAAGACACAGTGCTGGAGAGTTGCATTGAAATGTCTCCTACTCCTCCACAGGCTGCTAAGGTCCTTGCCAGACATTAGCCCTTTTAGAGAAGAACTAATGTTGGCAAGATCAAATGGTTTAGTGTCACTTTCCCCTTGTAACTTCAAGGATTGCTCATCCTCTGCTTCTCAAGATTACACCAATTTCATTCGGCCATACGCCCATTTGCTCGATGAATCCCTGGATTGTTTTGCCACTCGGGAAAAAGAAATCCAGGAAGATCACAAAAGTAGTGAAAGCTTTGTTGAGAAGATGGATGAAGTAAGGCTAATGCTAGAATTTTTACCTCAGTTACAAAGCCTAATAGACAGAGTCTTGGAGTGCCGGCCAACAGGGCCAGCAGCACGAAGCTTTTTAGTTCAATCGGCCATGAAACATATAATCCGCGACAGCTTCACGTGTTACACTACTTTCAGGAAAGAGATTGTGGAGGTATTAGATTATCTCATGCAGTTGCCATACAGAAGTTGTGATGCAGCATTTGAGATTTACAAGAAGGCAGCAATCCAGGCAAATGAACTTAGTGAATTCTATGACTGGTGCAAGTCTTTGGGGCTTTGTGGCATCTATGAATATCCCTTCATTGACAAAATCCCACATATACAAATCAGAGCCCTTGATAACTTCCTTAGTGGGATGTGGCAATTGACAGATGATCTGTCATCCTCTTCAACATCGGTATCCCCTGTAACATCAACTCTGCAATCTCCATCAACTGAAGATGGAAGCGATAAGCAGAAATTGGAAAGGAAATCAAGATTTGAAGGCCAATCTCTTACTAGAAAGGGAGAGAGTGAAATGCAGCCTTTGATACAATTAGAAGATGACAATGATTGGGAGACTCTTTTGGATGCTTCTGTTTCTTTTCAATGCACAGGCACAAAAGGCAGTTTCTACATACAAAACACTGCCTACCAATATGCAGAGGAATTGAAAGACTTGCAGACAAATGGATGGGAAATACAAGTATATAATCCCTATGCAGTGAACCATTTCCATCAGCCAAACATTGCTCCTCTTCAAAGGGGAACATACCCAACTAATTCCCTCTATCCATGGGGGATATGACACATTTCTAGTTGAAAATTACATCTTAGCTTTGTGCAAGCAATTTCATTGCAAAACTTTTAAATGAGCAGACCATCAAAAAGTTTTCATAACGCTTAAAATAAGGACGGTACTTAGTTTTCTTTTACATCCGGACCTTGTGGTTTGTGGATAATCATTTATTAGGAGTGAAAACTACTTATAGTGACACTAAGATGATGTTATAAGAGCAAAAATACCCTCTTCACCGGCTGTGCAGTTGGGCACTTGTGAGGCTGAGTCTGAAGAACCTAGGACCTTGTGTGAGACTCGTTCTGGCCTATTAAGGTAGTTAGAGTGACGCGAGCAAATGCGAGAAGGAGGAATCTGAGAAGCTGGACAAAGCATAGGGGGAGAGTGTAATTAGGCCTAACGCAAGCCTATCGCAAGAAGGCCATTTGGCCGGGCCACCAGGGCTCCCCATAGCCTCGTCTGAGCTAATCACGAAAGGCCCTTGAATATAAGTATAGGGGATTCAGGAAGAGATAAAGAAGTGGGAGCTAGAGCTTGAGGCTTTGAAGGGGATTTGGACCAAGCTGGGACTAGGGAAATGAAACAGGTCACTGAAAGTGGAGATGCATAGGAAAAGCTAAAACTCCATAGGTTTCAACTGTACTTTTTTGTTAGTATATTTTATCTTTCATCTTTGACTCTAAGCTTGAATTTGGCTCTCTATTTCTTGTTCTACAATTATGTTTGTTAGCAGTAGCACACTTTTTTGTGAACCCATGTAAAAATTGACTTCATTTGTTTTTATTTATCCGAAGTGAGAGATCTCCAGTTTTGCTTGCTGATTTTCAATGTGGAATCGCCTTGGTTCAAATTGCAGGATAAAACTGCTTTAATTTAAGCGGAAGTGTTCTAATGTTAATTTGAACTTAATAACTATTTTATGACACTTGAGGTAGATGTCCCAAGTAGTGAATTTCAATATCTGAACACTTGACTATAAACAGGAAAATCTTCTCCGCTCCTCAGGAAATGGGATTCAATCTATTCATTGGGGTTAAAAATAAGAAAAATAATCTAAGAAAAACACAAGAGTTTAGTTTAATTAGTTTATACAAAATCGTCATTCTTGAAACATTCCATCTAATGTTTCTTGATGCTTGCAGCAGAAAACTTATATCCACCAATTCAGAGGGCTCATGACAGTTGCATATAGTTAAAGCAGTAGGACTCTGCCTTGTATATATGTGGTGTTAATAAGCGCCCAAACTATCTTGCGCCCATAGGTGTGCTCGGGGTTGGAGTACTCTTGCTTGAGATATTCAGCCAGGCTCTATTACCCTCAGAGATATCCTCGTTAGGGGTGGCAAAACTGCGGGTCAGACATAGAACGTGTCAAAAATAGATAATGCAAAAACGAATAAATTATCCGGCCTGATCATATTTAATACAGATAGAAAATGAGTTAACCGGCGGATAATATAGATATCCATATTATTCATATCTTTTTGAATATTATCACTTATAGGAGAATTCTTAGTCTCCCAAAACTTGAGGAACCCCAAATTTGAGTCTTCATAAATATACAAGTTAAACACATTAGTTATTCGTTGGTTATCCATTTTTCAGGTGGATAATATAGGTTTTGTCTATATTTGATCAGTTTTTAAAAAGTTCATTTTCCATTGGAGTTGGTAATCTCTACACTGTTTGTTCTAAAGGACCAGTGTGGATAGTAGTAGAACAAAGAGGATATGCGGATGGTGATGTCTCTTTTGGTCAAAATGCTGATGATACTAAGTTCAACATAGAGAAGGATGACAAAGGAGACGGATATACGATTGTCCACTGTGGTAACTCAAATTGTTGTAAGAATGTAGGTGTGGCCATTGAGAAAAATGGGAGGAGGATTGCTTTGATTGAGTCACCACTAGTGGTCAAATTCAAGGAGTTTGGAGATTTTTCAACTTAAAAAATCCTAAAGTTTTACCAGAAAAGAAACATTACTCCATGTCTCTTTATTTTTCTTGCTTAGTTCTTCATATATTCATGTGTATTTTAAACTTGGAGAAGAATTAATCTAAAGTCTGCCCTTGCCTATGTAACTTAATTTCTCTTAAAGCTTGTGCACTGTTATCTATTTGAGTTTGTCCGGTAGTATGCGGTGTTTTAAAAGGCGCTTTCGGGGCGAGGCGCACCAAAAATGCTCCGAGGCGAAAGTCTCAAGAGGCGTACGCCCAAGCGTTGTAGGCGTGATGGTAGTCTAAAAATGCTAGTTTTTGGCTACTTTGCACCTATTATTTGCTACACTTTAATTGTGCTTGAGCTAATTATGAATAAATTATACTCATTATGTATTTTTTATTGTGTAGGTTGAGAATCTGGACTACCAGAAGCCAAGGAACTAAAGCCTTTGATTTAAAGGCTTAGCACGTAGTGTGCTTTGCCAAGTGCTACGAGGTGAAAAATCAAATGAGTCCCAAAATTTTGGAGCTAAAGTCCCTACAAGCATGACATGGGGCTGATGGTTGGCTGAAGAGCTGACAAGCCAAATTGGCTTCTGGTGAGAAGAAACAAAGCATCAGCAAAAGTGACATTGTTCGACGGCTCACGCGTCGCATTGTGCGACGCGGTGATGTTTGGCGTAAAAGATATATATTCTTATGTAAAACACCTCATATTTGGCCTTTGTGTTATGAAATTGGGATGTTAATTGCTTCGATTCGTGTTAAATTAAGGTGTTTTTATGTGTAGGAATGAGTCGGGAGCAATTGAGGGCGAAACGGGCAAGAAACGAGCCAAAACGAGCAAAAATCGGACGAAGAGGCATTGGGCGCCACGGGCAGCGCCTGGCGCCACCTGTGGCGCTGGAGGCAGAACTCAAGAAAAGCTCACTGGAGGCAGCGCCAGCCAGGGCGCCGACTTCGGGAAACTGTCCTAGTCCGTCTAGGAGTCTACTATTTCGACCTTACCCCTTCCCAACTCCTATATAAACACCTCCAAACCCAATAGGAAGGGGAAGAAGGTGATTTTGGAGCCAAGAACGCTACGTAACATCGCACAGAAGTAATTGATCTTCAGTTCTTCATCTTTGTCTAGTATTTTTATATAGTTTTTCAATACTTTATCTTTTGATTATTCTGAACATGAGTGGCTAATCACCTCTTGTTCTGGGGTTGTGATTAGCCATGAATATTGTGATTCAAAATTGACAATTCCTTGTTTATAATTCATAATCATATGGTTGTTTCTTCAATTCTATGCCTAATTGCTTAATTGTTTTGGCCATCAATTAAGTTCTATCAATTATCTATGCCATGTTTGGGAAAACTATGTTTAGATTAGAAAAGAATTGAAGAAAGCACGTTGTTAACCTTTTAAGGGGGGCGGATTCGTGGTTAGGATAGGAATATACTTAATCACCATACTTAATTGAATATCGTATTTTTATTGCGTTCTTGATAGGTTAATTCCATAGGAATATAGGTGTTAATCTTATTAAGAATAGGCGAATAGTACTTCGGAAGAAGGCTATGAGTATGTTTATCGATTAATTAGCAACCATACATGAATTATATGAACGGGAAGTCAATTAGGACACAATAGGATTGGAAAAATAATCACAACCCTGGAATATTTGTTTTATTGATTACACAACACGTAATTTGTTCTTCGCAATTATTAGATATAAATTAGAATTATAAGTTAGAACAATCCATCTATTGAATTCGACTTTTGCTTGTTTAAATAATAATATTAGAAAGTAGTTAATTTAAGTCCCTGTGGATACCACAACCTGGACTCATAATCCTATATTACTTGTCGACCGCATATACTTGTGTGTGCGTTAGGGAGCAACAAGTTTTTGGCGCCGTTGCCGGGGACTTAAAAATCTGCTACTTTACCAACTTCAGCTTATATTTGTTATTTATTCAAGTTTCACTAATCGGCTTACGTTGTTTGCACACATAGGTCCTTCTATTGAATGCGGAGAAGTAGAAGCGCAAACAACCTTCTCCCTTTTGATCCAGAGATTGAATGAACACTACACAGCATAAGGAGGGAAGTAGAAGCCAGAACCAGAATTAACGGAGAGTTGGACATTGTTGTTCAACCACAGCCAATTGAGATGGGGGGTAATGCGGAAAGAGCGGTAATTGAAGCTGCAAGACCAAATCTTGCCAACATGACTCAGGCGATTGTCAAGCCTGAAATCACAGGGCACTTTGAGTTGAAACAATACATGGTGCAGCTAAACCAGTCTACAGGGCAGTATGTGGGACTGTCGCACGAAGACCCACAAAGACATATTCAGAACTTTTTGGAAATCACAGACACTTACAATTATCCAAATGTGTCTAAAGATTATGTGAGGTTGACATTGTTTCCCTTTTCTCTACTGGGGGAAGCAAAAGAGTGGTTGCAAAAGGAGCCTGCCAACAGTATTTACACATAGGATAACCTGGCCAGAAAATTTCTGATCAAATTCTTTCCAACCAAGAAGACCAAATCACTGAGAAGCCAGATTTTGGGATTTGAACAACGGGAAGGAGAGACTCTTCGACAGGCATGGGAAAGGTATAAGAAGCTGCTGAGAGACTGT